>CM040963.1:20091143-20173435 GCA_022985045.1 Macadamia tetraphylla | reverse complement strand
ACTAAAACTAAAGAGTGAGAGAGGGAGAGAGAGCAACTAAAAAAACTAGAAGAAAATGAATTGTCTCTCCTCCTCTTACATGAGTTGTATTTATAGGGAATGGGGAGGTAGGGTAACAAATTTCTCTTTCCTAAAAGAGAGAAACCCACAATTGATAGTAAGATCTTTTGAGTCCAAAAGTGCTAAGATGGAGGAGAGAGAAGAGAGAAATAAACTTTGAGAAACTTCCTATAATTTTTTTGCTTATTTTCTTTCCTTTTTTTTCTAATTTATTTCTCTTCTTTTTCTCCCTCCAAGGGATAATTTTCTTCTTGCTTTGTGTGATTTGGACAATATTTTGGTGATGATGTGGAGGAGAGAGAAGATTTGGACAATCTTTATTTCTCCCTTTTTTTTCTTTCCTTTTTTTTTTCTTCTCTTCTTGCGCAGGAACCCTTCCACGATTTTCCTTGCTTCTAAATTTGATGTGGAAATCCCCTCCATGCCTTTAGTGCTTTAAGTGAGTGAAAAGCAGAAAATCTTTAACAAAATTCTCTTAAAAAAACAACCATGAGATTCGAACTTGAGACCTCTTGGTGAGCAAGGGAATTTTGCACACCATAGCTCACCAACTACACTAGGTAATTGTTGTTACAAAAAACAAATCTTCAATCACTTAAGGATGTGGTCCATCGATCTTTGTTGGCATTTGGAGTATTCCTTGTACCTCTGAGACAATTGCAAACGGGCTGGTTCTGCATCTCGGTTCAGTTCTGATCCATTATTCTTTTTCTGGCCTGAAAAGAATAATTACTTGTACGAGTAACCAAACGAATGCGTACTTTTAATTGGACACGTCCATCTTGCTCAGAATTTTGTCCTCTTCCCAACTATGAAAAGAAATAGGACTCTTTACGTGTAAAATTAGAGATATACACCCAAAATTCAGAATAAATAAATCCCAACCTTGGCTAAAGTTAAGGCTCATACCGATCCGGAGCAAAGATAATTTCTCTTACAAGGGACCCCCACACTTGAACTTTTATTGCCCTTTATCAATTCTAGGCACTAGCATATTTCTTAATTTGGAACTCACCTCGTCTCTTCCAAAACATCTTTATCTTAAGGCAAAACCACTTGTGAAGAAATAGGGAACCAATGACTAAGGGGTTGGAGTGTTTTTGACCAAACATGTTACCAAGCAATAATGACATTTGCACATTTTTTTTTCCTTTTTTTTTCTTTTCACTAATAAACTCTATTCTACTCCACTACTTTTGGCTTGAATGACATGGTGGAGCAAACACCAGACACCTAAGTTACTATGTAGCTTCGCTTTTTGCATATACCCACAAAGGCAGTGATGCTAGAGTTACTTCAGAAGTTTCCTCCCAAGGAATTTCGATCAAGACACCACGCTTCCTGAGGCTCAATGCCCTATCTAGTTCTAAGGGAATCAACTCTTATTCTTCTTTATACCACATTTCACATTTCATTTAAGATTGTGTATTTTTCAACCCATGCCAAATTAAAAAGAAGGTCTCAACTCCAAATCAAAAGTATAAGGAACCCACAGACTTACATATGGTCCATCACCATAAAACAGGGGTCTCTTATTTTTCAAAAGAAAGTCTCATCTCAAGACACATGCTTGTTTCTTTCTTCTCAACAGGGTTTTATACGTTCAAAATGGGTACCTTAGTCAAAACTTTTATTTTCATACATCAAGCAGCCGAATGGTATGATCATTAGCCAAAAGCAAAAGTAGGACAAAAACAAAAAGAAAAAACAAATAAAACAAAGTGGAAAAAAAAGCAGAAACTAGTTTCCCTCCCCCACACTTAAGTCATGTAGTGTCCTCAATGCATGGAAAGAATTAAAAGCAAAGACAAGGCAAGGGGGGTCATACCTTATTAAAAGTTAGTCATCAGTGTAAAGAGGTTCATGGAGATCCATGACCTCTTCACTACTAGTATTAGGAAACTCGAAGAATGGTTTCAAACGCTGACCATTAACCTTCAAAATTACCCCTGTTCCTGGATTCAAAATCTCCACAGCCCCATGGGGATATACATTATGGACAATAAATGGGTCATCCCATCGGGATCTAAGCTTACTAGGCAAAGAGTTGTACAATAAGACCTTATCACCAATTGCAAAAGATTTGCGCAGAATGTGCTTATCATGGAAAGCTTGGTCTTTTCCTTGTAAATCCTAGAACTTTCATAGGCATCATTCCTAAGTTCCTCCAACTCAGATAGTTGGAGCCTACGATGAATTCCCGCATCAGAGAAATCAAAGTTGAGCTTCTTGATGGCCCAAAATGCCTTATACTCCAACTCAACTGGTAAGTGACAAGCTTTCCCATACACCAAGCGGTAGGAAGCCGGCCAAGGTGGTCTTGAATGCGATCGATGGGCCCACAAGACATCAATGAGCCTAAGGGACCAATCCTTACGGTTGGGATTAACAGTTTTTTCCAAGATTTATTTGATCTGCCTATTAGACACCTCCACTTGGCCACTAGTTTGGGGGTGATAAGGGGTAGATAACTTATGAGTGATCCCATACTTTTTCATTAAGGCCTCAAAAGGCCGATTACAAAAATAAGTACCCCTATCACTAATTATTGCACGTGGTGCACCAAAGCGGGAAAAAATGATTCTCTTTGAGAAACTGGACCACCACTTTGTGGTCATTAGATTTACAAGGTATGACCTCTATCCATTTAAAAACATAATTAACGGCCAAAAGTATGTACAAATTCCCAAAGGAGTTAGGGAATGGTCCCATAAAATCGATGCCCCAAACATCAAAGATCTCAACTACTAAAATGGGGTTGAGAGGCATCATGTTCCTTTTATTGATACGGCCAAAAGACTGGCAGGTGGGGTACTGGGAGGTGGGGTAAGCCTTGCAAAAATCAAAAGCTTCTCTAAAAGGAGTGAGCCAATAAAATCCACTTTGGAGAACCTTTGCGGCAGTCTCCTTAGGTCCAAAGTGTCCACCACATGCATGATCATGACAAAAAGAGAGAATGGAATGTTGCTCATGATCAAGAACACATCGTCGGATAATCTGATCCGGACATATCTTAAACAAATAAGGATCATCCCAGAAAAAGTGCTTAACTTGGGAATGAAACCTATACTTATCTTGGGTGGACCAGTGATCCGGAGTCACACTTGAAACTAAGAAGTTGACAATGTCAGCAAACCATGGTTCATTGGACATTGCAAATAATTGTTCATCTGGAAAGTTCTCGTTGACTGGAGAATCAACAGTCAAGGAATTGGAAAGCTGGGATAAATGGTCTGCAACTAGGTTTTCAACTCCTTTCTTATCCCTAATTTCTAAATCAAACTCTTGGAAAAGTAAAACCCACCTAATGAGACGGGCTTTGGCATCCTTCTTCTGAACTAGGTATCTGAGGGTAGAATGATTAGTATACACCACCACATGTGAACCCACTAAGTAAGACCGAAACTTTTCTAATGCAAACACAACAACTAAAAATTCTTTTTCAGTGGTTGTATAATTGAGTTGTGCATCATTTAAGGTCCTACTAGCATAGTAAATGATAGTGGGTAACTTATTAATCCTTTGACCCAAAACTACTCCTATGGCAAAATCCGAAGCATCACACATCAAATCAAAAGGTTCAGTCCAAACAGGTGGTTGAACAATGGGTGCATTGGTCAACTCCTTAAGTTGTTTGAAGGATTCTAGGCACTCTTTGGAAAACTCAAAAGTTTGATCTTTGGCAAGTAATAAGGTGAGAGGTCGGGCTAACTGACTAAAGTTCTTAATAAACCTTCTGTAGAAGCTTGCATGCCCTAGAAAGGACCGAACATCCTTAACAGATTGAGGAGGTGGTAAATTATCAATTAAATCCACTTTGGCTCTATCTACCTTAATTCCCTCCTTGGATATTACATGGCCTAAAACAATACCAGATTTAACCATAAAATGACATTTCTCCCAATTTAAAACCAAATTCTTAGATATGCACCTTTTCAAGACTAGGGAAAGATGATGAAGACATTCAGAATAGGAATTTTCATGAATTGAAAATTCATCCATAAATACTTCTAAGAATTTTTTGACCATGTCAGAAAAGATGCTCATTATGCATCGTTGGAACGTAGCAGGGGCATTGCAAAGCCCAAAGGGCATACGCCTGTATGCAAATGTTCCATATAGGCATGTAAAAGTGGTCTTATGTTGGTCCTCTAAAGCAATTGGGATTTGGTTATAGCCAGAATATCCATCAAGAAAACAATAGTATTCATGTCCAGCTAACCTCTCTAACATCTAATCAATGAATGGCAATGGGAAGTGGTCCTTCCAGGTTGCCTCGTTAATTTTTCTGTAGTCTATGCACACTCTCCACCCTGATTGGACACGGGTTGGAATTAGTTCATTATTGGCATTGGGAACTACAGTCACCTCAGACTTCTTAGGCACTATGTGAACTGGGCTTACCCATTGGCTGTCAGAAATAGGATAAATTATTCCATGATCTAAGCACTTTAGGATCTCTTTCTTAATGGCTTCCATCATCACTGGGTTAGCTCTTCTTTGGGGTTCCGTGGATGGTTTGGAATCCTCCATAAGATGCATATGATGTTGCACAATGGAAGGGCTTATACCCTTGATATCAGCCATGGTCCAACCTAGGGCTTCCTTATTATCTTTTAACACTTTAAGTAACTCCTCTTCTTGGTTAGAAGTCAAATTTGAAGAAATTATTACAGGAAGAGTGGTCAGGCCCTAGGAAAGCATACCTCAAATTAGATGGCAACTCCTTAAGATCTAGCTTAGGGGGCTCAACTATGGAAGGTTTGGGAATGGAATTGGAAAGGGGTCTTAAGGGCTCCACAAGTGTGTGAAGACTCAAGACTTCAGAAAAGAAATTTTCACTGTCATCATCCAACTCATCCATACACTCTTGGAATTCTGAATCAAAATCAATATCAAAGTTGGCAACTAAATTATCAAAAAAATCCAGAAAATCCTCAAGCATATTGATCTCTTCTTCCATATGTGGTTGCTTGCCAATCCTAAATATGTTAAACTCAACAGTTTAGTTACCAAAAGATAATCTTAGGAAACCATTTTGGTAATTGATTAATGCATTACTGGTAGCCAAGAATGGTCTTCCTAGAATTATTGGGATCTCATCCTTGGTTGAGAAGGGCTTAGTATCTAACACAATGAAATCAACAGGAAAAATAAATTCTCCCACCTTTAGTAAGACATCCTCAACCATCCCTTTAGGAATCTTAACAGACCTATCTGCCAACTGAAGAGTAGTTCCAGTGGCTTTCAATTCTCCTAATCCTAGTTGCTTGTACACATGGTAAGGTAAAAGATTCACACTTGCGCCAAAGTCAAGTAAGGCATGCTCAATGTAGGTGTTTCCTATGACACAAGATATGGTAGGGCTCCCTGGATCCTTATACTTGGCTACTATAGGCTGAGTAATTATGGAACTAATGTTACCTGCCAAGAATGCCTTTTTGGGCACACTAGTGATACGTTTGTGAGTACATAAATCTTTCAGTACCTTTGCATAGGTGGGGATCTGGGATATGAGATCCAAAAGAGGGATGTTCACTTCTACCTTTTTGAAGACTTCTAAAATTTTGTCCATGGAAGCAGTCTTCCTTTTGTTTACCGAGCAATTAGGAAATGGGACAGGATGAACATAAGGACTATTAGAGATTTGCCCCTGTTCAGAAGAATCATTTTTGGTTTCCTCAACCAAATCATCTTTAGTTTCAGAAAAATCTTTAGGTTCATCAGACGAACCTGAAATAAGAGGCACACTTGTGTCCTCAACTGAAGGAGAGTTAACATGAGTAATAGATGAGGAAGATTTAGGAACCCTCTGTAGGTACTCTCTACCACTCCTAAGGGCATAAACAACATTACATTGGTTAGAGAGCCCTTGTTGGGTCTGACCTTGTACTATATTCAGTGGTGCATTAGTTGATGTTTGTGAACTAACAGGCTGATGATGCCTAGGGTTAGGCTCTGGTTGACTGGGTAAATCTCCTTTCTCCCTCTCACGCATAATTGAGACAACTTGAGTGAGTTCTCTCGTAAGATTTTGATGGCTTGTCATGAGGAGGGCCATATTTTTTTTCAAGTCACTTATTCTACTTGCCTCTCCAGTATTGGTAAACCCAAGAGGTTGCTGATAAGATGATAGGAGAGGGGCCCTAGGAAAACTCGCCTGAGGTCCTACATTTGACCTAGGAAAAGTATTTTGGGAAAAAGATTGTTGTGCAAATAGAGGCCTTTGGAGTCCAGGTTGACCTTGATTATGGAAATTGGAAGGCCCTGCTTGGTTGCCCTAATTCCAAGAGAAATTTGGGTGATTTCTCCATCCTGGATTGTAGGTATTACTATATGGATTATTCTGGTATAAGACATTAACACTATCATTAGAAGTGCCCCCAGAGGTGTTGGGGCATTCTTCTATGACATGTCCAGGGGACTGGCACTAAGCACAAATCTTAACCAAATTGACTGATGATGGCTCTCTAGGAACAATAGCCTCAATCCTCTTAATTAGGCTATCCAAATGGGCTTCCTTGGCTACTATCCCATCCACAAAATATCATTTTCCTACAATGGTTCTTTCACTCTCTTGGGTTGATTCCCACTCACGGGTTTTGTCAGAAAAGTCAAGTAAGAATTCCCATGCCTTTCCTTCATCTGTAAAGGATGTGAATCCCTCATGGCACATAGACTCTATCATTTGTTTAGTTGGGTAATCAATACCCTCATAAATTATTTGACATAAATGCCATAGGTCTAGGCCATGGTGAGGGCATTCTTGGAGTAGATCTTTGAATCTCTCCATAAGTTTGGAAAATGACTCACTAGGCTTTTGCCTAAATCAAGGATATCACTTCTAAGCTTATTGGTCTTGTGAGTTGGGAAAACTTTTAAGGAAGACAACGTGAACTGTTCCATGAGGTTATAGAATTTGTGGGTAACCCATACAACCACTTCTTAGCTTGGTCTTTCAATGCAAAAGTGATAAACCTAAGCTAACAAAGATCATCGTAAAGTCGTTGGATCTTAATTAGAACATATACCTCCTCAAATTCCCTTAGAAATAGGTATGCATCCTCAGAGGTCAACCCATGGAAGTGGGGCAACATAGTGATGTATTGAGATTTGAGTTCAAAATTATTGCCCTGGGCTTGTGGTAGAACTATGCGGGAAGGTTGGGCTGTTCTAGCAGGGTAGAACCTATCTTTCAGAGATTTAGGTGAAGGGTTTTGCTGTTGGTCTCTCATATTGAAGGGTTTTAAAGAGAGCAAACGTATTGGGTCACTATTTGTTGGATCTCTTCTTTCTAACCGATTCTTAGTATTACGTACCCACCTAACACTCATGCAACAGAAAACTACTCGCAACTAAAGTAAGACAAGCACAAAAGAATGGATAGTAAAATTTTTTTTTTTTAATGATTCTTTTTTTTTTTTTTTTGATTTTTTTTTTGGATTTTTTGGAGCTTACCGATAGGGATCCGGGTTGCTCAGTCAATTCTCGAGGTATCGCATGTGGTGAAACTGTCTTTATCATACTGTGAGGCATGACGACCTCCACTGATACAACTATTATTGCAAGTTGTTCTTCTCAGGAATTCAATAAAAGAAAAGGAAAAATATAAAACAAAGCAAACAAAGCACTCCGATTTACTAAAAGAAAATGAAAAATAACATGGAACTGTCTCCCCGGCAACGGCGCAAAAAACTTGTTTGAGATTTAAATGTAACAGCAAGCTTACGGATCAGTGTAGCTACGGATCCAACACAGGGAGAGCAGCCACTTTATTTTTTTATTTCTTTTAATTATGCGAAAGTGAACTGATTAATGGTTGTGATCTAATTTTAATTACCGTCCTAAACATATGTATCTAAAATAACGTCCTAACCATTCGTCATCTAAGAATTTAAAGACGCAAGCCACGCGAATTAAAATTAAATAAATAAATAACTGAAAATAAACAACCCACGCAATTAAAAAAAAAAAAAAAAAATAAATAAAAAAATGCTGAAATAAAAATAAAGTAAAAGAAAGGGGATAAAGCTAAAGAGAGACTCACAAGTAGGTTTCTCTACTTAGCCCGAGGGATGCATCATAATATGAGTTTTTCTACTTGACCAAAGACTCACTCTTACAATGGTTACTCTACTTCGCTTTAGGAAAAGGGAGACAATTAAAATAAAAACAATAAATTGATGGTTCTATGACTAGGAGGGGCAAAGCCAACACATACACTAGCCATGAACCTTGGGGGAAAGAGATAGCAATAATGTAACGACTGAAAATAAAAATCCTAAATTAAGAAAGAAAGGATAGTCAGAAGAGGAATGAGAGGGGGGAGAGAAGACTACTGAAGGAGCCTACTTACTTAAATCAATGCTTGAACTTGAAAAAAAAAAAATTGTTCCACAGCTCGTGATCTTGTCACCTAGATCTACGCCTAGAACTATAACTTAAAAAAAATTACAACTCAATTGCATAAGTCATAAACATAAAAAGGCGGAATAAGAATAAAAGAGTGCTTGCATTAATTGACATAAAAAACTATTACAAAAGTGATTAAAGCAAAAATAGAGAAGAACTAAAACTAAAGAGTGAGAGAGGAGAGAGAGCAACTAAAAAAACTAGAAGAAGAATGAATTGTCTCCTCCTCTTACATGAGTTATATTTATAGGGAATGGGGAGGTAGGGTAACAAATTTCTCTTTCCTAAAAGAGAGAAACCCACAATTGATAGTAAGATCTTTTGAGTCCAAAAGTGCTAAGATGGAGGAGAGAGAAGAGAGAAATAAACTTGGAGAAATTTCCTATAATTTTTTTGCTTATTTTCTTTCCTTTTTTTTCTAATTTCTTTTTCTCCCTCCAAGGGACGATTTTCTTCTTGCTTTGTGTGATTTGGACAATATTTTGGTGATGTTGTGGAGGAGAGAGAAGATTTGGATAATCTTTATTTCTCCCTTTTTTTTTTTCTTTCCCTTTTTTTCTCTTCTCTTCTTGCGCAGGAACCCTTCCACGATTTTTCTTGCTTCTAAATTTGGTGTGGAAATCCCCTCCATGCCCTTAGTGTTTTAAGTGAGTGAAAAGCAAAAAATCTTCAACAAAATTCTCTAAAAAAACAACCATGAGATTCGAACTTGAGACCTCTTGGTGAGCAAGGAAATTTTGCACACCATAGCTCACCAACTACACTAGGTAGTTGTTGTTACAAAAAACGAATCTTCAATCACTTAAGGATGTGGTCCAGCGATCCTTGTTGGCATTTGGAGTATTTCTTATGCCTCTGAGACAATTGCAAACGGGCTGGTTCTGCATCTCGGTTCAGTTCTGATCCATTATTCTTTTTCTGGCCTGAAAAGAATAATCACTTGTACGAGTAAACAAATGAATGCGTACTTTTAATTGGACACATCCATCTTGCTCAGAATTTTGTCCTCTTCGTAACCATAAAAAGAAATAGGACCTCTTTATGTGTAAAATTGGAGATTTAGCGCCGGATAGTCCTTAAGGCCTTGAAAATGTAAAACCTGCAAAAAGAGAGTAAAACCCAAGGTAGCTCCATTCTATATATGTAAAATGCATGCTTTACTACCCTAGATTTCACACATAAATGTGCTCATCAATTAGCCCACAGAATGGAATGACCAATGCCAACAAGCTTTTGACAAAATCAAGGGATACCTCCTGGACCCACCAGTATTGACACCACCAGTGGAAGGAGAACCGCTTCTATTGTATCTGTCTATGGGAGAATATTGCTTGGGCTCTTTGCTAGCATAGAAGGAGATAGAAAAGGGGGTAGAGCATGCCATATATTACCTTAGGAAGAAGTTTCTGGAATATGAGACTCTGTACACATCTTTGGAAAGAACTTGTGCTGCATTGATTTTGACAACAAAAAGATTATTACACTACATGGTTTCCTATCTGGTGGACTTGATCTCAAGGATGGATCCCATCAAATACCTCTTTGAGAAACCAGCCTTAACAAGAAGGATGGCCCATTGGTTGCTTTTACTATCAGAATTTGACATCACCTATGTTACTTAGAAATCTATCAAGGGGCAGGCCATAGCTAATCATTTGGCTGCCCACCCCATAGAAGATGGAAGATCCTTGGATGATGCCTTTCCCAATGAAGGAATCACAGTGATAGATAAAGAAGACACTATTAATGAATGGAAGTTATTCTTTGACAAAACACCTAATCAGAAGGGATGTGGTGCAGGAATATTGCTTGTCACTCCTGATGATCTTTATTTACCTTCATCATTCCACCTCGACATCCCTTGTACCAACAACATTACCAAATATGAAGCTTGTGCTTTGGGTCTCGAAATTGCTTTGACTATTAGAGAGAAAAGGATCAAGGTTTACGGTGATTCATCCATCGTCGTCTACCAGACTCAAGGAAAATGGAAGACCAGAGATGAAAAGTTGAAGCCATAACAACAACATCTAGAGGAGGTGACTGGACACTTTGAGAAGATCTCATTCGAATACTTTCACAGAGATAACAATAGGTTTTCTGATGCCCTTACAACCTTGGCTTCAATGGTAGAATGCAACCTTATGGCTAAGGTTCGACTGTTCTTGGTGGAACAAAGAAGTAGGCCAATTTATCAGAATTTGGTAAACTCTCTCACTGTGGATAGTCGATCTTGATTTGCTCACATAGTGGACTTCATCAGAGAAAGGAAGTACCTAGCTGAAGCAACTGACAAAGAAAAGAAGTCTCTGAGAAGATATGTCACCCAGTTTATTCTTCAAGAGGATTTGCTATACAAAAGATCCTATGGCGGAATACATTTTTTGTGTGTAGATGAAGAACAAGCTACAACCATCATGGAGGAAATTCATCACGGTCTTTGTGGACCCCACATGAATGCCAAGATGTTATCTAAGAAGATCCTTAGGCTGGGATACTACTGGAACACAATGGAAGTAGATTACGTGGATTTTATCAAGAAATGCCACAAGTTTCATATATTTGCTAACATCATACATATCCCACCAATAGAGCTGCATTCGCTTAGTTCACCTTGGCCATTCTCCACTTGGGGGATCGACATCATTGGGAAGATCAACCCCAAAGCATCCAATGGTCATGAGTTCATCTTGGTAGCCATTGATTATTTCACCAAGTGAGTAGAAACCCAGTCCTATGCGGTCCTCATGTCTGCTAAGGTAGCCAAATTCATTCAAGAAAATATCATCTCCCAGTATGGAGTGCCTCAAGAATTGATATCAGATTAGCGATCCCATTTCTGGGGCAAGACCGACAAAATCTGCACAAAGTTTGGTATCAGAAGGCATCAATCTATCACTTACAGACCACAGACCAATGGGGCAGTAGAAACAACTAACAAGAACATCAAAGTCATCCTACAAAAAATGGTGAAAACACACAAGGATTGGGCTAATTAGTTACCGCTTGTCTTATGGGCATATCAGACTTCTCTATGATCTTCTATGGGGGCAATCCCTTTCTTTTTGGTGTATGGGGTTGAGGCAGTTCTACCCATGAAAATCCTGGTACCATCCCTAAAGGTGCTCCTTGATAGTCAACTACTTGAAGGAGAGTGGGTGAAGGCCAGACATGATGAGCTTAATTTTCTTGATGAAAGATGCATAAAAGCGATAGATAACCTAAAGAAATATCAACTAAGAATGGCTAGGGCCTTTAACAAGAATGTGAAGCTCTGCCACATAGAGGCGGGTGAACTTGTTCTTCGAGAACAAAGAGCCCCGATTCATGACCCAAGAGGAAAATTCAGGCCTAACTGGAGTGATCCATTCACAGTCAAAGAAATTCTACTAAGCAAAGCTGTGAAACCCATAGACCACAACAGCAAAGAAATACCCGGACTGGTCAACAAGTATCAACTTAAGAAATATTATGTCTGAAAGGGTGAATAGCTTGAACTATGTCAAACTTGATTCCTTTCAAGGGATATATAGGCAACTTAATGTGTGCAAGTGCGGTCTCAACCATCTAAAGGCAATAAATTTGTTCCTTGATTAATAATCAAAGTATCCTAAAAGATCATCATAGTTTGTGTCCCTCAAGAATCACTAGGATTCTATCCCCTAAAAGAAAATTGCCACCCAGCACCAGTTTATTCCCCACCCTTGATCAGTCAAGAAAAAAAAAAGAGCATGATGCAACAGTGGTAAAGGCTTGTTTGAGTCATTAGTTAATGAGTAATGCTTTGAAAATCATCATATTCCATTGTTTGTGATGGTTTTAGGAAAGGTCATGGGCTCGTTGGATGAGACATTGAGAAAATGGACCTTAGACATAAATATGAGGGTGCCAGGATTGCTGGAATCCATGAATGTGTCATATCTCAGCCGGATTAGATGTGTGAAGCTACATCACCAATTACTCTAGTAGGTGCCTCAACACTGGGATGCCAACCTACATGTATTTCGGTTTGGATTAGTAGAGATCTACCCAACTCTTGAAGAATTTCGGGTTTGTATGTTATCTCCACCCAAAGGTGGTTTTCTCTAACCATCTTTGAAGAAAGATTGCTCAGAGGAAATTTAGGACTTCTTCGGATGGAAAGAGGAGAAAGTGAAGCAATTTGTCAGGTATGGGAAGATCGACATTTTGAAGGTGGTTGAGATCTTCATCCAATATCTACCAATGGGAGGAATCCATCAACAGAGATCACACGATTCTTATTTACTTTGCATGATAGCTTGTTATATTCTTCACACTCCCGGACGTGGTGCACTGTCCATTCTGACTGAGGTAGTAAAATAGTTGAAGAAGGGAGGTGACATCATCCCTACGGTGCTTACAGAAACATTCAAGGGATTCGATAACATGAGCCATGGCCACAGATTTAGACTAGAACATTATCAAGGGAGTCCTGCTATTTTTCAGATTTGGGTCCTCGAGAAGCTAAAGTTAACCAAGTCATTAAAAGGAGGCCCACTCAGAGCTCTTTACTACTAGGATAAGAGGAAAGTTTCAGAATTCGACCTCATCACTGATTGGGATAAGTACCTGTAGGAAAGAACTGTGAAAGATATCGCATAAAGGTGCCCAAGGGAGGCCACAAGAAGATTTTCTGATGAAGATCCTTGGCTACAATTATGTCAGGTTGATCAGATTGACTCACACATCCTTTTATTTGCTTATGTACATCAGCCGACAATATGGGGTCGAGGAGACGGACCCAGAGGCGTTAGTGAACTTTCACCCACCTTAAGAATTGTCTCCCCACCTTATTACTCACCTATCCCACTTGTGGTAGGAACATTGTTCCTCTTTTCATGTAATTCACTTGGTGATGGAATGAGGAAGTATTTGGATTCTCGTGTTATCCTGATTATTCTAATTATAACTTGAGTTATGGAATTGATTATACCTAAACATTGCAAACAAACAAAAACAAAAAAAAAAAAGATTTTTCGTTGTACCAAAGGTAAGTTTTCATTTATAAGATGCTAAAATAAAATGATGAACAAATAAGGGGAGGAAAAAAGAAAAAAAAATATACATGTGTTTGTGTTTTCAGGAAGTGAAGGAACAAATCTCTATGGGTCAAAAATCATCATCTGAGTCATACTCTGAACCATCCTCATGGAGCACCAAGAACCCGTGAATGCTAGTCCAGCCTGCTCTAGCCTCTGGGTTAGGTCCTGAATCAGTGCATCCTGCCGTGCGATCTCCCGATCCTTGGCAACTATCACCTCACATATGCCGTAGTGCATCCTCTTAATCTCAGAATAGACCTCCGAGGACATCTGAGAAAGAACATATCAGCCAAAGGAAGTTAAGAGTTAATTAAAGGATAATCATATACTCACATAATCATAAGGAATGGGCAGCCCAAGGGAAGCATCTACATTTATGTTCAGCTCCAGAAGATGAGGGAGACTGGGGTTGGTTGCGTTGGGATAGCTCCAAGCTGGGAAGCCATGGAAGGGGATGTTAGCAACTCTAAGGGACCCACCTGCACTGGTAAAGGGTTCTGCTTGTGAAAGACCAACGGCACTGGCATGCGACCGAACCGTAGAAGGATCTACATGTCGCACTCTCCCTGAAAGAGCATTAGTCAAGACCAAAATAAAAAAGAATTTGAAGGAAGTACTCAAGAAAGGGCAACATACCACTGGACCATCAGGACCAAGAGGGGTGCATACTATCTCCTCCTCCAGGAAGGCTCTGTAGTCCCTATCCTGATCAAGAAAAGAGTCCTCCTATACTCGTTTAGCCAAATGCTTCATCTTGTCTACTGGGATGATATCTGGACAATGCATAGTGGGTGGAGGAAGACCGAGAGAGGGGGATGGATCGATGTTCGATAACTGGGGTACTACTCTCTCTCCCAAATACCAAGCGTGGCCCCAAATGCCCTGAAAGAGGACTCGATTCTCAGATAAGTGTTTGGCCAATGCGAATCCTTCAGAATTTGGAAAAACATGGCAGTGGAATGGTCTCCAGGTGACCTGCGAATCCAAGGAAAAGTAAGTGCAGCACGAGATAGAAGGAATTTCAATGTCAAACATGGCATACCTCAAAGAGATCATTCAAAAGAGAACAAGCAGTGGTCCTCGGAGGATGGCGCCGAGCCATGATCACTTGATTGTCCCCCCACCTTGTGGCTACAGGGAAGAAGAATGCCTGAGGGTCCCTCAGTCTGTGAGCTGTGGTCTCTAAGTGCTCAAAGCACTAGGGTTGTTTCAAGAGACTAAAGTAAGAAAATGCAATCCAAATGAATGAAAGGAAATGGGTACAAGAAGGAAAGTTACCCGAATAATGTAACCTGCCCCCTTGAGGCCCCTTTCTCCATTTGACAGCAAGTCTAGGGACCGCAGGAGATATGCACAGGTGGCCCCACCCTAGTCCCAAGAATCTAACGTATGAAGATCTCAGAGGAAGAATACCAGGCAGATATCTACTCTCCCTCGGAGGTCACTGAAGAGGCACTGACCTCAAGCAAACAGCAAGAAGGAATGGGCCACCTGAGACATGTTGCCTGGGATCTCACCCAGGTCGACTTTCCACCATTGGGCACTAATCTCCCCTAGGTAGATGTGTGTCTGGCCAGCCGCAATGGTAATGCCGGTCAGGTCTGCGAATTCCTTGATAGTTGGAACCCTGGGTAGGGTCATAGATCTACCCCCAAACGGAATGCCTATCAAGGCATAGAAGCACAGGGGCGTGATGGTGATCTCTCCAACAGGAAGATAAAAAGAATGAGGGCTCAGCCACCACCGCTCCATCAAAGCCCCCACCAGTGCTGGGTTGAACTTCTGGGTCTCTATAAGGGCTAACTGGCACAAGTAAGATGCATCAACCATCTCCTTCACTCTACGAGGAAGTATCCTATGCCATGACTGAACCATGTTCTGATGGCCATACGAAGCCAAGGTAGGTGGTTCCCTCCCCTCATGCTAATGAAAATAAAGAATACATAAAAAGAAAAAAAAAACAACAAAAAGCAAAACAACATAAAAAGAAAGACAAAACAAAAGTAAAAGATAATCAAAATAATGAATACAATGTAAAGACTTACCCAGGAACCCCATATGGAGTTGAAGATGTGATTTCGATTGTTGTGAAGAGTCTGCCCGGAGTACCAGTCGGCCAGACTCTCATCCTTATGGGAAGGACTGTTGCAACTCTTAAACTGGACTTCTCCCAAAGTCTTTCTCTTTCTCCTTTCAGTCATATTTTTAGAAATTATAAGAAGCCCCAGAAAGTTTCCTAATTTGCATAAAAGCCCACAAAAATATCAAATTCTCCAAATAACTCCTCCCTCAAGAACAAAATGAAGAACTCAAGAACAAGAAGGAAAATTTCAAGGAAAACCAAAGGGCTCCAAGAAACTCACTTCATTCAGAAAAGTTAGAATGAAGAATGGACAAGGGAAGGGGACCATTTTATGGAAAAAATTCGTTTTCCCCCCAAAAAAAATTTGAGATTCCAAATCCAAAATGCAAATCGAAGTACCAAATACCAAATTAAAATTTATTTTGATAGTAGTTACAAATTATGTCAATGGGAAGTAAAAATTAAAGGAACCGTAGAAATTTATGTGGTAAGTGAAACCTATTCACATAAAAAATGGAAAATAAAAATCAAAAGAGGGAAGTAAAGATCAAAATTCAAGATTAAAAAGATTCCAAATCAAAAGCAAAGAAAAAGATTCCAAATCAAAAGTAAAGAACAAGATTCCAAATCAAAAGCAAAGAGCAAGATTCCAAATCAAAAGCAAAGAACAAGATTCCAAAAATCAAGAATCAAGGGAAAGTCAAGAAGAGAAATAATTGCATTTACCCAGCCCCAAGTGGCTCAATTTCATTGACTTTGCCCGAGGGGGCCCAATTTCATTGACCCGGCCCCAGGTGGTCCAATTGCATTTATCCGGGCCCAGGAAGCCCAATTTCATGGACCTGGCCCCAGATGGCCCAATTTCATTGACCCAACCCCAGGTGGCTCAATCGCATTTATCTAGCCCCAGGTGGCCCAATGTCGTTAACTTGGCCCCAAGTTGCCCAATCCCTTTGAATCGATTCCGAGTGGCCCGATCTCATAGACCAAAACCCTAAGACTGTTAGATGGAAGTCTAGCCTAGGAGGAACATTTTTCATGTACTCTTCTGCAGGGAGGGCCCAAATCTCTACAAATCTCTAGGACTGGAGAATGGAAGTCCAGCCTAGGAAGAACATTCTTCATGTATTGACATTTTCTGCAGGGAGGGCTCAAATCTCTGCAAAACGTTAATTCAACATCTTCTAACAGGAGTGGAAGAGCAGCGAATTCCTTTCCACAATTGGCAACCCAGGTAAGTCCTAAAACTCTAGAGATATTATCTATTGTATTTTTCGACTTTGTCATTAATGAGCAAGATGACGGCAGTATATGCTCTGGGTGACAAAATGTGGTCATTCTTTTCTTTGCCCTTCGACCATTGGCATAGGCCTCGGCCAAAGAGGAGTATTCTGTAGACACCCAATTTTGTCACCCTCCTTCGGCTATAATGAAATATGAATCTTGGATGCAACTTTCAGTTTTTGATTAATAGAGATGACGATGGAAACGTTCCCCTACCTGAAACCCTAGAAACCCCCATACGGGAGAGAAGAGGGTCTAATTTTGACTTTTATATATGAAAGAATCTGATCAAGATGATCATACAAATGGATAGTGCTCAGAAATATGATTCTGACACTATATGGCACGTCAAAATCGGACTAGCAGATCTCCCGCAATCATTCTAGAAAAATTACACTTTCCCACATGTATGCCGCGCACGCTAATAGTCCCGCTGGAAACCTAGATAAATCCCCTACCTACCCCAAACACCCTAAAATTCATCCCTTATCTACCCAGATAACCCAAAAACACTTCTGGACCTAAAATCCTAGAAACCCTCGCGTGAGAGAGAAGAGGGTCAAGTTTTGACTTTTCATATACGAAGGAATCCGATCAAGATGACCATATGGATGGATAGTGATTGAGAATATGATTTCGACGATATATAGCACATCAAAATTAGACTGATGAATCTCCCATAATCATCACTAGAAAAATCCATAAATCGCACGCTGCGTTCACTGGTCAGCAGGCCAGCCCGCACGCATGCTTGCTGCCTTGGGTAGCAGCACATGGCTGTAGCACATGCTTCCCAAGCCAGCCCACCCCCATGCCATGCACATCAGCCCACCCCTATGCCATGCACACTAGCTAACCCATGCCCCCGCACCTCACTGCTTGTGCCCCCGCACCCCAGTACTCGTGGCCCCTATGCCTCACAGGCTTGTAGTCCCGCACCTGCACCCCACTACCCATGGCCCCACACCCCCCACTGCTATGCCCGTTCCTCACAGGTCCGTGGCCCTACACCCTAATGCCTGTGCCTGTGCCTGTGTCTGTGCCTCACAGGTCCATAGCCCCACACCACACTGCCCGCACCCCCACCCACTGGCCTATGCCCCTGCCCTGTGCCTGTGTGTTGACCAGTAGGTCTGCCCAAGCATGTGCACACTGGCCAGCAGGCCAGCCCATGCATGCGTGCACTGGCCAATAGGCTAGCCTGCACATACGCGTGAACTATTTACTGCCCAACCTTCCCATCTACTGCCCATGCCTGTGCCCCCTTTGCCAGTTGTTGCCCGTGCCATGGTGTCGAGCCTTGTGCTGCACACCAATGACCTTGTGCTCACTACTTGCCCCATGCACTTTGGCCCAGTCTTGCACGTCATGGGCAATGGCTAAGATTGTTTTTTCACTGGCCCGATAGGTGAAGGGATTCCCCCTTTACCCACTTGAAACAAAAAAATCCCTTTTTTGCTAGTAACTCTCTCTCCCCAAAACCCCTCTTTTACCTAGTGGACAAAAGCCCTCCCCACCCATTTTGGTCTAAAGACCTCTTTTACCCAGTGTATAAAGGTGCTCTCCCCTCACTTTAGATAAGACCCCCCTTTTTGTTCGTCGGACGGAGAGTTTACCCCTTTCCTATTGGTTGGAAAAACTATAAATAACCCCCCTCCTTTGGAGAAAACACACCAAAATCCCACCTCACTTCATTGTAGTGAAACTTTCCTCCCCTCCCCCTCTTGATTTTTTTCGGGTCTTTGGAGCGATCTTCGTCAAGATCCGAAATCTTGTTCGGATCTTCAAAGTGTTCTTTGGGACTTTGAAGATCTTCAATCCAAGTCCTTAGTCCAATTAAGTTTTTGTCAAAAGTAGTATGTTCTTTAAACCCCTCCTTTGAGTGTTCTTGAGTTTTACTAGAAATAGAAACCCCCCTTTGAGGTTCTTCAGATCTACGGAGAGATCTTTGTTAAGATCCGGAACTCTGTTTGGATCTTCAAAGTGTTCTTCAGGACTTTGGAGATCTTCAATCCATTTTTAGGTCAATCTGTTTCTTTCCAAAAAATAGCAGTCCCAGCAGAAGCCCTGTCCGAGTGCCCCTGTAATCTTTCTAGAAATATCCATTCCCAGTGGAAGCTCTGTTGAAGTGCCACCTCGGCCTAGCCCTCCCTTAGCCTATCCCCAGCGGAAGCTCTGCCAGAGTGCCACCTCAGTCTAGCCCTCCCCTAGCCTATCCTCATCGGAAGCTCTACCAGTGTACCACCTCATCCCAAGCCCAGAAATAGCCTTCCCTAGCCGAAGATCTGTCCAAATCTAAATCTAAAAATAGCCTTCCCTAGCCAAAGCTCTATCCGCATCCAAACCTAAAAGTAATCGTTCCTAGTTGGAATCCCATCCAAATACCATCACAATCAGCATCTCTCAAAGGAAGTTGGAGGTCAAGACCATCTTCCCCTGAGCCAGGAGAAACACGGAAAATAGTTTGAGCTGGTACTAATCAAGGGCCCACCCCTCTTAAACTGAAACATGGGTTAAGTTTAGGTGTAATTTCTCAACCAATTTGTCATAATGTAGACTTTATATAGTCCTTGTTTTAGTGTATATAGTAGTTTGAATTCAATTAATGTATATATGTGTGATAACTTAGCCATGCATGTGGAATAGTAATAATTATGGAAAATATTCGTTCTTAAGCATCTAGTAGGAAGACTGGTTGAACCAGGCAGATTGGGTGCCTAACACCTTCCCAATTCTGTAACCTAACACTTACCCTAAATCTCCGGACCATACCAACTTTTGGGCCCTTTTCTCAAGAATCGGGCCCATCCTAGGCCCATAACCCTAGGTGACGACTCCAAACCCCATTTGTATGATTTCAATTCCCGTATTGGACCATCATTAAACCTTTGTCTCAAATGACGAATTTCACACTCTTACGAAATAGGCCTCCACGTCTCCTTGAGCGACGATACGGTGGTGTAGGGCCCATAAGCAAAGCACACACAACACGAACCCCTCCCCTCACATCAAAGAGAAAGAGAGGAGAGAGGATGGGATGCAAGTCCTTTCCCCCCAAGGGAAGAGAGACATCTCATCATCTTTGGTCACTACCATCACACCGGGATCAATGCTCGGATCCAAGTAGCCATGGTAGCCTGAAATGCACCACCCACATTCCTTACTCCACCAGTGCCAACCCCAGTTCCTTCTGGATCGGCTATCCCTAAAACATCCGATGGGGTGCAAGGGCAAGTGCATGGGTAAGTGCAGAACAAGTACAAGGGTAGTTACAAGGTCAAAGTCAAGGACAAGCTAAAGTACACGTGGAAGGGTGGACTGATCTAAGGAAGATGATGGAAAAGTTTCAAAGACTTAGGCCCCTATACTTCTCCAATGTGGGCCAAGATCAATTGTTACCATCAAAACGAATTGGAGGCATGGAAAAAGTTTTTTTGTTGATGGGCTCCACCGATGAGCAAAAGATACTGTGTGCGAGCTATCAACTCTAATACAAAGCAAATGCTTGGTTGAGGGCAACTGAGCCCATTCTGAGGGTAGCCAACCCAAAACCCACTTGGGAAGACTTAGATGAGACATTCTTTAGTAACTACTTTTCAAAGAGCTTCAGAGACAAGAGAGAGTGAATTTTCACACTTGGTGCAAGGGTCCCATTCTGTACTGAAATATCAGCAGCACTTTGAGGAGCTATTCTACTTTGCTCCAAAACATATCCAAAGTGATCGGGCTAAGGCCAAGAAATTTGAAAAAGGCTTGAGGCGAAGTACCAGTTCAACAATAGTGGGGTTGAAATTATAGACATATGCTGAGGTGGTCCAAGTGGCCAATTCCATTGAGGATCAGCATAGAGATAACTTCCCAGCACAACAAGGAATGGGAAAGAGGCATATGGGGTCAACTGATTCTAAGGGAGCAAGAAAACATTCCAGAGGCTCTTATATCAACCCAACTCCAGTCCAGTTTAGAAAACCATAAGCAAGCCAAGCCTTCCAGTCCTCCTACTCTAGTGGTGTATCTCAGTCTATGTGTTCAAACCCTAGGTGCTTTCATTGTGACCAGTAGGGTCACTTAGCTAGGACATACCCCCACCGTCAATCGGGTGATGCACCTTATACTCTACAACCTAGGCCCCAACAATCATATGAACCAACAGGCCAGTACAACCACCATAGGGCCAGAGACCCCGAGGAAGGGTGTTTGCTATGACAGATGAGGATGCTGAGCTACACCAGTGGGTGACATGTACCCTATTGATATCATTACTACCTGCTCATATTTTATTTGACTTAGGGGCATCAAGTTCATTTGTGTCATCGTTGTTTGTGAAGAAGATGGAAAGTCCACCTAAGAGCTTGACTCAGTGTTTGGCCATTAGCACATCCATAAGAAGTGTAGTGGGTTTGAACTATGTATATAAACCTTACTTGGTAATTGTAAATGGACATGATTTAAATGCACACTTGATCGAGTTGGATATGACATACTTCAATATGATTTAGGGATGGATTGGTTGTCCACTTATAGAGCCAGTGTGCTATGTGCAGAGAAGATGATAATTTTCAAACCCCGTGATGAAGAAGAATTCACCTTTAAGGGAGATAAACCCAAGAAACCTAAGAAGGTTATTATATCAGCACTCCAGATAAAAAAGCTACTGGATCAAGGATGTCAAGGCTATTTAGCATTTGTGATGGATACTAAGGTAGAGATCAAGCCATTGACTGAATTGGATGTAGTAAGGAAATTTCCCGATGTGTTTTCGGATGATTTGATGAGATTGCCCCCGGACCGAGAAACAGAGTTTGTGATAGAATTACTCCTAAGGTCGACACCCATGTCAAAGGCTTCTTACCGCATGGCCCCCATAGAATTGAAAGAATTATAAATACAGCTTAAAGATCTTTTAAAGAAGGGATTCATTAGATCTAGTGTGTCCCCATGGGGAGCACTGGTACTATTCATCAAAAAGAAGGACGAAAGTATGAGATTGTTCATTGATTACTGAGAGCATAACGAGCTAACAATCAAGAACTGGTATCCTTTGCCATGGATTGATGATCTATTTGATTAGCTGTAGGGTACTAAAGTATTTTCTAAGATTGACCTTAGATCGGGTTACCACCAGCTCAAGATCAAGGATAATGATGTCAACAAGACAGCCTTCAGATCTCGGTATGGATATTACGAGTTTTTGATGATGTCATTTTGGTTGACCAACGCACTAATTGCCTTCATGGATTTGATGAACCGGGTATTCTAGGATGTCTTAGACAAGTTTTTTATCATATTCATAAATGACATCTTGGTGTATTCAAAAAATGCAGAGGAACATGTTGTTCACCTAAGATTGGTTTTACAACGTCTGAGAGAAGTGACTCTACACCAAATATAGCAAGTGTGAGTTCTGGCTTTCACAAGTGGAATTCCTAGGCCTCAATGTCTCAAATAAGGGTATAGAGGTTAACCTAGGAAAAGTGAACGTAGTTTTTGAGTGGGACACTCCTAAGAATGTGGTAGATATTCGTAGTTTTCTAGGATTGGCTAGATACTATAGGAGATTTATTGTGAACTTATCCTGCATTTCTACACCAATGACCCGACTCACATGTAATGGTGTGAAATTTGAGTGGTCTGATGCCTGTGAGAAGAGCTTTAGAGAGCTAAGGAAAAATTTGTTATCAACTCCGATTTTGACTATTCCAACCAGCACAAGTGGTATGGTTGTACAGTGATGCTTCCAAGATGGGATTGGGATGTGTACTGATGCAGCATGGGAAAGTCATTACCTATGCATCCCACCGAATGAAGGAATATGGAAAGAATTACCCTACCCATGACTTAGAGCTGGTAGCTATGATATTTGCCTTGAAAATTTGGCGGCATTACTTGATGTGGGAGACAAGGTATTTTTATGAATATCCCCAGTCAAAGGGGTAATACGGTTTGACAAGAAGGGAAAGCTGAGTCCTAGATACATAGGACCTTATGATATACTGGAGAGGATATGACTAATGGCATACCAGATAGCTCTACCTCCGAATTAAAGGGCACCAATAATGTCTTCCATATATCCATGATGAGGAAGTATATACCCGACCAGACTCATGTTTTAGCTTACATACCCCGTGAGTTGGATTAGGATTATACCTACATAGAGTTCCCAAAGAAGATTGTTGATTGGAAGGATCACATCCTCTGCAATCGTATTGTCTCATTTGTCAAAGTGAAGTGGATGAACCACCTGGAGCAAGAGGCCTCTTGGGAGCGAGAAGATGAAATGAATAAGCAATACTCTGGTACGTTCAATTTTGAGGGAAAATTCTTGTAAGGTGGGGGGGATGTTACATCCGTGCCCTAACCCAGTCTAATTCGAAATTTTTGGATTGTTCTCAGACCAAAGATAAAGAGCACCAATGGATTTTGGCTCATGACAGCTCATTGCAAAAGGGAAAGGATGATCTCACTTGTTTATGCATATTATGCAAGTCCAATTGGAGGGGATTCAAACCTTCTGACCCTAAGTGGTAAGTAACCCGACACCTCCCAACTTAAGTCTTGGAATGTATCAAAATTGCTAGAGAACCATACACACAACTAGGGCAAACACCCATAGAATGACCAAGTGAGGACAACAAGCATTCAAGTCAGTACATTGCTTTGACCACCAAAAACACCTGGGCAGGATCGGGTGACCCTAAATCTGGTGGCCCAACAGGCTGCTGATTGGGTTCTGTTGCCCATAGCCCCACCACCTACATCATGAGCAGCCCAAGATGACCCCACATATTCTCCAACACCTTCCTTATGACTTGTATCACCTATGAGTCTAAGAAGGTGGGCCCACGTGTTCGAATGCTGGATTAACCCACTTGGATAGTATAAGGGGTAGCCAAACAAGCCCTAAACAAATCACTTACAATAAATAGGGGAGGTGAGTTCATTTCTCACCTCTCAATTGTTCACAATGCGGGAAGGGGAGAAAGGAAGAGAGAAAGGAAGAGGAGGAAGGAGAAGAAGAAGGAAGAGGAGGGAGCAGCTCACCTTGACTCCTGGCTTTGTATCCCACTACTGGAATCTTACTGGAGGTAGGTGCTACACCCTCTACTACTCTCTCTTTATTTTTGACCTAGTATAGTTGAGCAAGGAGGGGAACCATGATCCCGACACCCCTTAGAGCTCGGGGGAGTGTCATTTCACTCCCCTGGTGTCATCGTCAAGCTCCAACCAAGCCAGGTGAACTCCTGCAACACTTATGACCAAATAACTAGTTAGGGTTTCCACCATTCGATTGTCGTATCTCCCAAACGGCTCGGTAGAATTGGAACTTCTTTAGATCATAATGGAGGCAGGGAGATTCCCCACAAACTTCAAATAACAAATCCTGACAATCGGGCCCGAGTAGGAAAGCCCCAAATCCTTGGGCTCATTTCTATGAACCCACCAGAAACAGCCTGGGCAGGATTTGGTGGCATATTTCTGGTGGAGTCCAGGCTCTTAGGAAGCCTTTGTTAAAGTCACTGGAAATAGGTCTGATGTTTTTGGTGGATTTCAGCCTTGTTTCGGTGCATATTTTCGGTGACCCTCCATAAATTTTCAGGAATGACAATACTTGTGCCCTTGGGGGCAGACCTTATGGGTCTCCCTTCGATGTTTCTGACACCCGTTAATGCCCGATTACCTTTGTATCTAGGACAGAAATGTGCATGTAAAACAAGATAGAAAGTGAGTTGAACACCCGGTGACATACTCAGAACCTCTTTTCTCCAAGTACAACCGAGGTGAGGGATGGTTGATTTTATTTTGTGGAGTGTTTACTATTCAAAAATTGCTCACATATGTTTGGGAGTTAAATGATTATTTAATTATATACATGACTATGTTGATAAATGCGAGCATGCTATTTATGTTGATTCATTATGATACGGAATGTGGATATTGGATATGTGATATTAAGATGTGTGACGGGATCTGGAGTGGCTGAGGTGGTCCTGGTACCGTGATCGCCGTGTGGATGTTGCATTCATGCATTGTATATGTGCATTAGATTAGATATAGTCATGGTTTACACTTTGTGGCCGATGGTGATTCCGGTATTGTGAACAACAGGGCTATACTTGGAAATGGGTATGCTTTGTGGCCAATGGTGATTCCGGTATTACGTAGCCCATACTCAATTGCTTGCATGCTAGATAGGCATATATTCGTGAATTACACTTTGTGGCCGATGGTGATTCCGGTTTTGTATATTCCATACTAACTGTATCATTATACAAGGCATATAGAAAATTTATGGTTAGGTGACATTCCCTATGCTACGTCCCATTGCCAACAAAGGGTAAGGTGTTGGATAACCCAATAGTGGTATGTTTGATGAACTTTTTTGAAATGCACACCCGCGGTACGATGTGATTGTTACCGGAGGTGAGAATTAATCTGGTGTGGCCGATGGTGATTCCGGTGCAGTGATTGCAAGGAGGTGGTTATTAGGGGTTTGTTGGATGACCGATGGTAGCATTCTGGGACCGGAAGGCTCCTAATCGTGACTAGGGTTTGCATCGCTGAGTGACTGATGTGCGAGTTTCGGGACTAGGGATACAGCTTAATGTGTCGTAGTAGCATTTAACAGAGTTAGTTGTATGCTAGGTGGATTAATAATCAAATGAATTGCATCATTCGCATCATGGACTACGTGTTTACTTTCTGTACTCATGTCATCATGGATTATATACTTGTATATGTGTGTTTTGGGTGAGCTCCAACTATCTCAGTGAGGGGACGACCAGTCACTGAGTAGAGCTGGTGTCTCCATATTAGCATTGGAGGGGACAACTAAATCACTATCTAAAAACATTCAAAAAATACGGTGAGCTTCCACGAAGCCCCATGATGGGTGGACACGCAAGCAAACACAAATAAGTATGAATTCAATAACACCTATCAATAAGATTAAATGAATGCAACACATATGACCCAGATTATTATCACATGAACCTTATCAACAAATCTTAAGTCCAGATGGGGTCTTAGTTCTACTATAACTTAGGTTTTACCCTTTGTCCCAAAATTTACCATTGGTCGCACATCGATATAATCTAATTGTGACTAGGGAGCATACTGAGCCCTACATATGTAATTTGGTACCTGTAGACACCCCATTTTGCCACCCGCCCCAACAAGATATGATCAAGGTTTGTGCTCTACATTGGAAGAAAATCTTGGCCTTTTGTGATGACTTAGACCCAACAGTAACCTAAAACACTATCCAACCTAAAACCCTAATCTGACCCTAGACCTTTTTATAGAAATCATGAATGATCTTATAGAACTTGATTTTAGCATGCTTTATATTGAAAAATTGATTCTAAGTATTCTCTGATGGTGAGTGAATGGCATAAATAAGGATTTCCAGAACACCCTCAGTTTGCAATAGGACATAAAATCCTTCCTTGCAAATCTTGAATATTTATAAGCAAAAAATGAGCTCAAAAGCCACGCTATGGGATAGTGCACAGAAAGAAGACACCCACTTTTCCATTTGATGTGTCCTAGCCCGACATTTGATCTAAAGTCGAAATTCTGCCTAATTAGGCCCAACTTTCATTTTTACATGTGAAAGTTTTGCCAAAATTTTTAGAGATTCTTAAGAAGTGTGCCAGGTTTTTGAGGTGTCATCAAAGGCCTAGATTCTCCAAAGAAGGGGAGCAAGCAGATGAGATCATTCCCACTTGAGTTGGGAGCCTTCATCAAAATCTCTCACATATCAACAAGGGCCTACCCCTCTTGACCCGAAATGGGGATCAAGATCAGGTATAATTTCTCAATAGAGTATGACTAATGTAGATTTTTTATTTGATAAAGTATTTGCATAGTTTTGTACATTAAATTCTTAGTAATGTATATAGTATAGGATATATTAGGGAATATTCATATTTAAGCATCTAACATGAAGACCGATTGAACCAGGTGAAGTGGGTGCCTAACACCTTCTCAACTTCGCAATATGACTCTTACCCTAATCTCTGGACTAGACCTAGTCTATCTAATGTCCATTCCTATGGAGCAGGCCCACAACCTGGGGGGCCTAGGCCCTAATCCTAGGTGGCGATTCCAATTTTCATGATTCCCAATCCCCGAACTTGTTATTATTTATTGAACCAACATTGAAATAAATTAAATCTCAAACCCTTCAAAAAAAGGGAAAACGTGTGAACCCCAAATAAAGGATCTATTACACTTACAGTGGTGACTACATTGGGAACTTGTTAAACTTCCAATGTTAGATGCTACCATTAAATGCAAGAAATCGCCCTTTAATTTATTTGTTTGAAAACATGTTTGGCTAACCCATGTTTATAATTGTATGTTCTAACCGCATCATGCGTCATGCTCGAAGTGAAATCATATGATGAGGAAACTCACTGTTGTGCCTGCACCCTCAGGGAGGTCCGTGCATGACATACTACGTATTCTAAGATCAGATGATGCAACGTCCTGTACAAAAATGCTTAAGGCAAGATTGTACGACGAAGATTCTCATTATTGTGCCAGCATCCTCGGAAGGTCTGTGCACTTTATGGCATTCTGAGATCGGGCGGTGGTACTTTTTGCATTACACTTTTTGCATCCACTCACGGCACTGTTCCATCCACCACCATGGCTAGTTGTCTAACCTCATGCGTACTCACAAGTAATGGGCAATGATGCTACACCCATAGCACCGTACCTTTGGGTATATAAAAGGATCACATACTTTGAGTATAAAGATCCTATCAAGGATAGTTGGTTCGGTCCTATTGTACCCACTACATCCTCGCATCATCTAGGAAATAGATGGAAAACTCCTAAAAATGCGACAAACTAACTAATCAGATTTGCTTGTGATCTAGGTTTGAGTTTTCTTATAATGTATTCGAGTCTTTGGGAAAATGCTTTCTCAAGTGGGTTTCATTTAAGGATTCCTTTCCGGAAGTAATGTCATCTCAATGGTTCAATAAGTATAACTCTGGGATGATTCTCATCAATTTGTATGGGGTTCTGAATCATCAATAAGATGCGTTCAATTGACATCTGGAGGAAAGGGTCATCAAGTGGGGTAAATCATAGAGAGTAAAACCTAATGGCATAGAATATTTTATAAGAATGCTCTTCATCAGGTTATTGTATTTGTTTCCAAGAGCCTTGATATGGATTTAACCAAGAACTCAAGTTAGAGTTAAACCCTTATCGTCACGTGAATTAACTTTGTGTGAATCATTTGAGTGCTAAAATAAAAATATATAAAAAAAGATCTAAAATCAAGCCATCTTTATGGATCAATATGATTCCACTTCCTGAAAGATTTCCCGCAGTCTAAGCAGACTTGTCAGGGTAACAGATTGACTTGCCTAAGTTCAGCATCATAAAATAACCTAGAGGGGGAGAATAGGTTATGCTAGTGAATTTTAAGCCTTTTCGATTAATAATCCCAAATGTGATTGTCAATAAAAAATGCAAAATAAGTAAAATGATCTCAATCACACAACACCAAAGTTTACAGTGGTTCAACTCAATCCGAGTCTAGTCTACTCCCTACAAGCTCCACTTGTAAGGTATTCCACTAGATCTTCCCTTTCAATACAATAGGTAGGGAGGGAAATCCTTCGCAGAATCTTTTAAGGATAAGAAGATCCTTTACAGATCTCTTTCAAACATGAGAGGGTCCTTACAATCTCTTTCAAGTATGAGAAGGTCTTTACAATATCTTAAGGATGAGAGGGTCCTACACACTTGTCTAAGTACGGTCTAAAACAATGTGTAAACAAGTTAGGAGTCCAATTCTAGAGTTAAACCAACTCTTAAGCAAAAATAAATTTTAAGTGAAATAGAAAGGTATAGATTTACCTCTTGTGTGGTCTGTGAATAAAATACAATGATGTAAGAGGATATATCTTTGAAATCTTCTTAATGCTTGCAATGCAAATGCCAAGATGTATATGAAGACTTGTAGAGAGCCTTGAGTTCCTCTTGAATGGAAGATGAAGAACATGAACTGAAGAGAAGGTATAAACCAATATCACTTCTATTGCTAAAAATTGTTCCTCCAAAGTTGGGATTAACTTTTAATTAATGAGAAGCATCAGGGGTATTTATAGGTGAGATTAAAGGACAAAAATAGGCAACAAATCTCACTCAAACTATCACTTTTTGGGTCTACCGGTCAACCACCTTTGGTTGCCAGTCGACCCTTAAAGAGCCATTGGGAAAATATAGCTGCTAGAGCGAGTTGTCAGCCAACAGGTCTAGCACTGGTCGACAGACACATCGTCCCAACAGGTGCCGATTGTCTGGGGCTTTCAGCCATTAACTGTCCATAGGCTTAGCCAGAATTAGTTTTGACAAGGTTCTGAAATTCTATCAAATTGTCAGTATTTTGGTCATAAAGCTCTGGTATGACATCAGATTGACTTGATTTTGATTGTGTTGATACTCTTCAAGTATTGATACCAACTTGTTGATACTCTTCATTTGATGACTTCAATCTTTATTTCTCCATTTCATTCATCAAATTAGATCTTTGATATGAAGTCTCTACAAAACAACACTTGAAGGCAAATTGTGAAATACTTTCATACGTTTGTTATCATCAAACCAAGTATCAGAGTGTGGGTATATCCTAACCAATCATCTGTTTTAGACAAATTTTCACCAGGCAGTCAAGATTCATCAGAATGATCCTACTCTTAGAGATCCTCCAACATTGATGCACCAGAAGTAGCATGGGTTCACCCGATGGAGTCAATGCAAGCTAAAATGGCTGAACTCAAGCAGAATTTGGCACATATCTTACAAGAAATTCACCCAATCATCAGCCCACCTTTTCCATTTTAATCCCATTGCTTTATTTCAATTATGGCCAATCTAGGTGACGAATAATGTAGACTTTTTATTTGACAAAGTATTTATATAATTTTGTACATTAAATACTTAGTAATGTTTATGATATAGGATATATTAGGGAATATTCATATTAAAGCCTCTAATACGAAGAACGATTCAACCAGGTGAAATGGGTGCCTAACAGCTTCCCAAATTCATAATATGACTCTCACCTTAATCTCTGGACCAAACCTAGTCTATCTTGGATCCATTCCTTTGAAGCAGGCCCACACCCCGAGAGTCCTAGGCTATAATTATAGGTGGCAATTCCAATTTTCATGATTCCCAATCCCAGAAATTGTCACTATTTATTGAAACAAAATTGAAATAAATTAAATCTAAAACCCTTCAAAAAAAATGGAAAAAGGTTGAACCCTGAATGAAGGGTCCATTACCGTTAAAGTGGTGTAGAGATGAGATACAAGGAATTGAGGTTCGTGCTTCATGTCGGAAGGGAATCTAGGCCTTTGATGACGATCCAGGTAACAGTAGCCGAAGGAAGAGAAGTATGGGGGTACTAGGGATTTAAGCAAGAATATTATGACAAGAGGCTAATGACAGCATATTACCCTACCCTCAATGGGTATTTTGGGAAGGAAGGGGAAGATTTAACTAGGGAATGTGGAAGTGTGGCTCAATAAAGTAGTGACCTGCATTCAACCAGGGTTTGAGATATTCTTCTAATACAAGTTTGACTGGTACACCATGAGTTAGAATCTTACAGAGCAAGATGACGAGGTCTTTGATATATCGGGGATCTTGATGATTGAAGATGAAGATTCCCCCCTTGATCCCACCATGCTAATCTAATTCAAGAAGTCGGTCAACGTTGAATCCTTTTGAAAATGGAATGGGAGAAGAAAGTAAGGTTGGTGTGGTGCTAAAGCCCAGACCATTCCGCGAAGAGAGCACTTATGCTTGGGAAAGGAGAACCAGAAGAATGAGGGTTTGTGTGCATTGTTCCAGGACCAACTGTATTGGAATAGTTACAGACAACAGGCTTAAATGTGACAGAGGGGTAGGAATGATTTTGGGAAGCCACCTAGAGAAGGTGGAATTCGTCATTGATGGCCTAAGCAGCCTTAATCAGGGATCATCTCTTGGACAGCTTGGCATAGGATACCCAAAGATCCATCAGATCATTTTAGTGGATGAGAAACATTAAAAGGTTGAGATAACAACAATTGCCACAGAAGAGAAGAGGGTCCAATACTGCATCTACTGATTCACAAAGCCAATGGACTACTACTGAATTGGACCAGTGTCGGATAGCTTTTAGTTCACCTGTAACCAAGAGTCAACCGGTCTGGATGTCACTAAAGAAAGCACCGAGTCTATCTTTGGGTCTGTTTCTGAGCCTGTCATTGAGTCCTTTGATGTCATCTCTTTTCCTATGAATAATAAGTTCAAATTTATGTATCTTGAGTCTGTTATTCCTCTTTCAGATATTAATGAAATTCCTAATTCTGAGTACGAGTTGCCCCCATTTTCTGATAATGATCTTAATGAATATCACAATTTAATAAAACAATGCAAGCCTAAGAAAGCCCAACCCATCCATGAGGATACTTGGGTCATTAATTTGGGAACGGACTAATGCCCTTGAGAGGTTAAAATTGGTGCTACCCTAGACGATTAAGAAGCTGCTCCGATGGCAAGTCTTCTCAAGGAATTCTTGGAATTATTCGCTTGGTCCTACAAGGACATGCCTGGGATCGATCAAAGTATAGTGCAGCAACGCTTGCCAACATACCCCGATGCACGGCCCATCAAGCAGAAGCCTAGAAGAATGTGTTCTGGATGGAGTGAGAAAATCAAGGAAGAAGTGATGAAGCAGTGGAATGCCGATTTCCTACAAGTTTTGGAATACCCCTAATGGTTGACCAATGTTGTCCCAGACCCTAAGAAAGACGGGAAGGTACGGATGTGCGTGGACTTTAAAAACGTCAATAAAGCGAGCGTAAAAGATGATTTCTCGTTGTTGTTTATTAATGTGCTTTTTGACAACACGGCGAAACATGCCGTGCTATCTTTCATGGATGGTTTCTCAGGGTATAACCAGATTAGCATGCACCCCGAGGACAAGGATAAAACAACTTTCACTACCTCATGGTGAGCATATTGTTACAAGGTGATGCCATTTGAGTTGAAGAATGTCAGGGCAATTCATCAAAGGGCATCTACTGCCATCCTCCACGATTTGATGCACAAAGAGGTGGAGGTTTATGTTGATGACATGATAGTGAAGTCTATGGATTTGGCAAGGACATGTCCCTACCTTGAGAAGATTTTTGAAAGGATAAAGAAGTATCATCTAAGGCTGAGCCCCCAGAAATGCATGTTTGGCACAACGATCGGAAAGCTATTGGAATTCCTTGAAAGAGGCATTGAAGTTGACCTTGTTAAAATCAAGGCAATTCAAGAGATGCCCCCACCTCGAACAGAGAAGGAAGTATGAGGATTTCTCGGTCGCATCCAGTACATCAGCTGGTTCATATCTCAGCTGACTACTCTATGGGAGCCGATCTTCAGGTTGCTAAAGAAAGACCAGCCCAAAAATGGAATGATCAATGTCAACAAGCATTCGACAAAATGAAAGAGTATTTGATAAACCCACTAGCTTTGGTACCACTTGTTGTTGGAGGGTCTCTTTTGTTATATTTGTCAATTGGAGATTATTCCATGGGATCACTATTGGCTTAGAAGGAGGAATAAAATGGAGCAGAACAATCTACCTGTTACTTGAGCATGAAATTCCTAGAATATAAGACACGATATACTCCTCTGGAAAAAACCTGTACTGCACTAGTTTGGGCAACAAGGAGGTTAAGGCATTATATGGTGGCATATCTGGTTCAGCTAATCTCAAGGATGGATCCAATTAAATACCTCTTTGAGAAGCCGACTTTGATGGGAAGGAAGACTCGATGGTCGTTGCTGTTTTTTGAGTTTGACATCACCTACATGACCCAAAAGTCCATCAAGGGACAAGTGGTAGAAGATCACTTGGCTGCTCACCCCATAGAAGATGAAAGAATGTTTGATGATGCTTTCTCGAATGAAGAGATAGCCACAGTTGAAGAAGAAACAACTAATGTATAGCAGTTATACTTTAATGGGGCATCCAATAAAAAAAGGTTGTGGCACGGGGACACTTCCCGATGGGGTTATATTTGCCCTCATCCTTCTGCCTCAACTTCCCCTGCACTAATAACATTGCTGAGTATGAAGTGTTTGCATTGGGATTGGAAATAGCATTAACCATTGGGGTGAAAAGAATCAAAGTATATGGTGATTCGGCCATTGTCAAGGAAAGTGGAAAACCAGAGATGAAAAGTTGAAGCCATACCAAGAATACTTGGAGGAAGTGATCAAGCATTTTGAGAAGATCTCTTTTCAATATTTTCAAAGAGATAATAATCGGTTTGTTGACGCCCTCACCACTTTGGCTTCTATGGTGGAGTGGAATCCCATGGCCAAAGTCCGACCATTTATGGTAAACGGAAGAGACAAGCCTATATACCAAGATGTTGTGAATGCCCTCACAATAGATGGAAGGTCATGGTTTGTGCCTATAATTGATTATATCAGGGAGAGAAAGTACCCAGTGGAAGCCACGTAAGGAGAAAAGAAGTTTTTGAGAAAATATGCCACCCAGTCCATTCTGCAAGGAGAGTTGTTATACAAAAGATCATATGACGGAATACAATTACTTTGTGTGGATGAAGAACATGCAAGAACCATCATGGAAGAAATTCATTAGGGCCTCTGTGGACCCATATGAATGCAAGGATGTTACCAAAGAAGATTTTATGATTGGGATATTATTAGAATACAATGGAAGCAAACTATGTGGATTTCATCAAGAAATGTCACAAATGCCAGATCTTTGCCAATGTTATACACATCCCGCTACGAAGCTACTTGCTCAGATCCTCTTGGGCATTTTCCACTTAGGGCATCGACATCGTAGGGAAGATCCATCCCAAGGGAGAGGGATTGACACCTATAAATAGGGTCTTCCTCTCCCACATTCAAGACACGAAAAAGCACGGAGAAAAATCAAGAGGGAGAGAATAAAAGAAAAAAAGAGAGAAGAGAGAAGGAAGTAGGAGAAGTGGGGTGAAGGAATTCCTCCACCTCCCACCATCAAGATCAGCAACATATAGCTCCTGACAATAAGGCCATGTTAGCAGGAATCCATCATTAGTAAGAATGAGAGATAAGAAAATACCATGTCTCAATTCTGCTCCATCTGGTGGTACAGGCAGGTATCCAGGCTTTGAATCATTATCGGCATTTGGTGTAGACGGAAGGAGAAATCTGAAATAAAAGAAGAGGATCAAGGCTTGCACCCAAATGAAATAATATGATAAATGAGGAAGGGAGCTTACAAGTCAAAAGGAATGGGGAGACTCATAGTATCAAGAGCTACTGTTGTTCTTGGTAACATGACCTGGGCTGCAGGATTCCACGCATCATGGTAAGTCCACCCGGGAAAACCAGGAATAGAGAAATAATGCTCGGCCATGTTATGAACCAACCCGATGCTCATGTGCATGGAACCCTCTGTGGGGGAAGCGACCGACCTGGGAATGTTCCGGCCAACAAAGATGACCGGTCTATCATACTGGAAAAGGAAACAAGGTTAAGCACTCACAAAATGTGAAATCAAGATGCTTAAGAAAGATTCGGAGTAAGTGCTCGAGGGTCGTCAGATGTCAGTGGCATGCACAAGGTCTCCTGCTAGAGGAACTCTTGATACCTCGCCATCGGATCAGTGAAGCGATCTGCAGTCATGCCAACTAAGGTCGCCTGGAACTCGTTCTCGGGCATCGCGTTAGGATTATGCATGAAGGGAGGGAGGATGATATGGAACTAAGGGACCATCTGAGTTAACCAACTGTCTAGTGACTCTCTACCTGAGGTACCACGCTGAACCACTAGGACCTTGGAATAAGATGCGAAGACCGGTTAGTCGCCTGGCCTCATCTCGGTGAGCTACAAAAGGAAGGTCACAGACTGGAATGGAGTCCAATTCACCTGCCCAAGTAGAAAAGCAAGCATTGGAAAGAGCACAACGAGAAAAGCAATGAACAAAGAAAAATGAGAAGCAAAGATATACCTCAGAGAGCTGATTCACAATGTCTCTCCTTGAAATAGGATGAAGACGGGGGGTCACACCTAAACCCCATTTTTGGGTGAGAGGAAAGTCATCACGGTCTTGATCCACCCGAGCTAGAGATAGGAAGTCTAGATGCTCATATGCCCAAGGCTGTAAAGAAAAGAAAGCATCAGTCAGATGGAGAAGGCAAGTAAAGAAAAAATTGGAAAAAATGCCAACCTTTTTGGTCCTTACCTGCAGAATTTAGGAAGCCCGTACACTTTGGGATCGCCCAAAGCCAGACGGTCCATCATCCTTAAGAAATAAGGGTAGGTGGCACCGCCCCAGTCATATATCGAAATGTTATCGAGGTTCCGAAAATAGTAGGCGAAAAGAAGGTCCATTCTATCCGAGTGGTTACTGAACAGGCACTGGTCAGCCCAGTAGAAGAACACACACTGGATAAACTGGTCTTTCTCCGATTGAGGGTAAATATGGTCACGTTCTTTGTACCCAAAAGTTATGGATGGTGGACAGGGGAATGGTGGGCTTGGCAGAATTAATGCCTAAGAGCTCGTAGATGGCTTCCCTGTCAAAAGGAGTGGACAAGGTGATGTGTGTGTCACCAAACGGAAGGCTCATCAATGCGTAAAAGCAAAGCGGGGTGACAGTGATTTAGGAGGTGAAGGTATGGGTACTTGGCCACCACCACTCGGCCAAGGCACTAGTCAGCTCAGCATCCAATTTTCGAACACGACCAAAAACAGGGTCGGGAAGGCATATTGGGGATAGTCCGCTGAGCATCCAATTTTCGGACACGACCAAAAACAGGGTCGGGAAGGCATATTGCGGATAGTCCGCTGTAGTTGGGGTGAGATTTGTTAATCCAGGATCCCACATTGTTCGGATAGCCATACTTCTGGTATACATGCTCAGGATGACCCTATCATAATACGTAAGCATTATAACATAAGCATCATTGATACATGCATAAGCATGCAAGCATTTGTAGACATGTAGTATAGGAGTTCATACATGTGGCATAGTAGGAAAATAGATAGCCATGACATGCACCATAAGATTTAAACACAAGCATAAGGTACAAAACATGCATAGGCAAATAGGCATAAGCCTTCGTCGACATGTAAAATAGGAGTTCACACATGAAGCATAATATAGAATCAGGACGTGCATTCATCTAAGCATAACATATTCTAAGCATAAGGCACAGAACATGCATAGGCATCAATAGGGTCTCAAGCATTCATACATTGAAAATACATATCATAAACATACATGTCATAAGAAGCACCCTAAAAGCATGCATGCATTGCATGAAAATAAAAAAAAAACAAAATAATTAAAAAATATAAAAATAAATAAATAATAAAAATATTAAAAATAATAAATAATAAAATAATTTTGGCTTACCCACTCTCCCAATGCGGAGTTGTAGATGCGGTCCTGGTCCCCTTTAACGTTGACCCAATATACCATGTAGCGGCTTCGCTCTTGGATGATGAGTCGGCTATCCTATCTACTGCTTTCGCATCACATGTGCGCTTACGCGGCACCATCAGAAAATCTTCTTTGTAAAAAACGAAAATACGAAGAAGAGAGAAAGAGTGCGGCATACACGCATTGCAAGAGGATTGGAATAAAAGAGACCGGAGAGGGCCCCTCAATTTATAGAGGGGACCATCCCCTTTACGGGGACGTGGGATCCACGGGTCAATGAGGTCACTCACAGGCCTGTGAGAAATCCATATAGGGCCATATAGTAAAAAAAAAAAAACCATTTTCTGTGTCAGTAAAAGAAAAATTGAAAAAAAACCCATAGGGGTAGGGCAAAAAATAATAATAATAATTCTTCAAAACCCCCGGTGGGTCAATCATGAGTTCATGAGAAAGGAAAAATGAATTAAAAAAAAAAAGAAAGAAGCCAAAAAATGGTTTCTTCACCTGGGACCCAGATATTCAAGCTCCTTCAGGGAAGATCAAAAACTTCGTTGACAACCATAATGCACGGTATCACCTTCAATATTGTCTGACCCTTGGTCTCTGGCTTATTTACAATAGGACACCAAGGGAAATCACCAAATTTGATTAGCTATTGGCACCTCCAATTTTGTTTGACCCTTGGTTTCTGACTCATTTACAGTAGGACACCAACGGGCATCCCCCTTGTGTGACCCTTGGTCTGTGGTTTATTTACAGGATGTGAGGGTAGCAGCTGGAAGACAAGAGATCCTTCTCCTCCTTTGTTGGGGAGGGAAAAGACTTTAATTTGTGTTTTGTCCTCCCTCCTCTATTTCTCTTTCATGAGGGAGAGGTGTGTCGGAAAATTGGAAAATATGCCAACCTTTTTGGTCCTTACCTGCAGAATTTTGGAAGCCCCGTGCACTTTGGGATCGCCCAAAGCCAGACGGTCCATCATCGGATCAAAATCCTCTGTTTTTCATCCATATTTTCCTTGTTTGCTCTGCGAGCGGACACGTGAACAACAAGGAGACCAGCAGTCAAGATTGGGTGAGGATTATTACATCCGGTGCGTTGGTCTTAAAGTTGTCCATGTGTCGCATTCTGCAGGTAGCAAAACAAGGAAAAACAGGGATGAGAAAAACAGAGGATTATTTTCCTCCATCATCCTTAAGAAATAAGGGTAGGTGGCACCGCCCCAGTCATATATCGAAATGTTATCGAGGTTCCGAAAATAGTAGGCGAAAAGAAGGTCCATTCTATCCGAGTGGTTACTGAACAGGCACTGGTCAGCCCAGTAGAAGAACACACACCGGATAAACTGGTCTTTATCCGATTGAGGGTAAATATGGTCACGTTCTTTGTACCCAAAAGTTATGGATGGTGGACAGGGGAATGGTGGGCTTGGCAGAATTAATGCCTAAGAGCTCGTAGATGGCTTCCCTGTCAAAAGGAGTGGACAAGGTGATGTGTAAGTCACCAAACGGAAGGCTCATCAATGCGTAAAAGCAAAGCGGGGTGACAGTGATTTAGGAGGTGAAGGTATGGGTACTTGGCCACCACCACTCGGCCAAGGCACTAGTCAGCTCAGCATCCAATTTTCGAACACGACCAAAAACAGGGTCGGGAAGGCATATTGCGGATAGTCCGCTGAGCATCCAATTTTCGGACACGACCAAAAACAGGGTCGGGAAGGCATATTGCGGATAGTCCGCTGTAGTTGGGGTGAGAGTTGTTAATCCAGGATCCCACATTGTTCGGATAGCCATACTTCTGGTATACATGCTCAGGATGACCCTATCATAATACGTAAGCATTATAACATAAGCATCATTGATACATGCATAAGCATGCAAGCATTTGTAGACATGTAGTATAGGAGTTCATACATGTGGCATAGTAGGAAAATAGATAGCCATGACATGCACCATAAGATTTAAACACAAGCATAAGGTACAAAACATGCATAGGCAAATAGGCATAAGCCTTCGTCGACATGTAAAATAGGAGTTCACACATGAAGCATAATATAGAATCAGGACGTGCATTCATCTAAGCATAACATATTCTAAGCATAAGGCATAGAACATGCATAGGCATCAATAGGGTCTCAAGCATTCATACATTGAAAATACATATCATAAACATACATGTCATAAGAAGCACCCTAAAAGCATGCATGCATTGCATGAAAATAAAAACAAAAAAACAAAAATAATTAAAAAATATAAAAAAAATAAATAATAAAAATATTAAAAATAATAAATAATAAAATAATTTTGAAACACCCACTCTCCCAATGCGAGTTGTAGATGCGGTCTGGTCCCCTTTAACGTTGACCCAATATACCATGTAGCGGCTTGCTCTTGGATGATGAGTCGGCTATCCTATCTCTGCTTTACGCACCACATATAGCTTACGGCACCATCAGAAAATCTTCTTTGTAAAAAACGAAAATACGAAGAAGAGAGAAGAGAGTGCGGCATACACGCATTGCAAGAGGATTGGAATAAAAGAGACCAGAGAGGGCCCCTCAATTTATAGAGGGGACCATCCCCTTTACGGGGACGTGGGATCCACGGGTCAATGAGGTCACTCACAGGCCTGTGAGAAATCCATATAGGGCCATCTAGTAAAAAAAAAAAAACCATTTTCTGTGTCGGTAAAAGAAAAATTGAAAAAAAACCCATAGGGGAAGGGCAAAAAATAATAATAATAATTCTTCAAAACCCCCGGTGGGTCAATCATGAGTTCATGAGAAAGGAAAAATGAATTAAAAAAAAAAAGAAAGAAGCCAAAAAATGGTTTCTTCACCTGGGACCCAGATATTCAAGCTCCTTCAGGGAAGATCAAAAACTTCGTTGACAACCATAATGCACGGTATCACCTTCAATATTATCGACCCTTGGTCTCGGCTTATTACAATAGGACACCAAGAAATCACCAAATTGATTAGCTATTGGCACCTCAATTTTGTTTGACCCTTGGTTTCGACTCATTCTGATGGGACACCAGCGGCATCCCCTTGTGTGACCCTTGTGCGTGGCTTATTCTACGGATGTGAGGGTAGCATTGGAAGACAAGAGATCCTTCTCCTCCTTTGTTGGGGAGGGAAAAGACTTTAATTTGTGTTTTGTCCTCCCTCCTTTATGCTTACCCGCGGGCCCCGCACCGCCATATCGCCGCTTGGAGATACGTGGGGGTCTATTTCGGGGGAGTGAAATTCTTCATTCAAGATGGGAATTTGATGATAGTCTAATACGGGGATTGAGATCATGCAAAAGGGTTTGGCGTTGCCACCTAGGGTTATGGGCTTAGGATCCGAGGGTGGGCCCAATTCCTAAGAAGAGGGCCCAAAAGTTGGTTTGGGCCTAAGATTTAGGGTAAATGTCAGGTTGTAGAGTTGGGAAGGCGTTAGGCACCCAATCTACCTAGTTCAACCGGTCTTCCTACTAGATGCTTCAGAACGAATATTTTTCACAATTATTCATATTCTTCATGTATGGCTAAGTTATCACATATGTGTACATTGACTGAATTTAATGTTGTTTTATGGTTGTCCTTGTTGGCAACTAGGCCACGTGGCGGTAATGACGTGGCCAGTTTGGGTGACGTGGATGAAAATGATGACTTGGCAGTGTCCAGTGTCACCGATGAGATATGAGCGACTTGGTATGCATGGAGTGGTTTAATACATCATTAATAGGTGGTGTGAGTTTCTGGGTCAAAACTAACAAAATTGGCCTATTTACTATCGAGGGCATTTTCGGCAGTGAAAATGACATTTTTGGAAGATTGGTTCTTCATGAAAAGATAGATTGTAATTTACCTAGTCAGTGCCTTTGATTTTGTCACATTCGATACGTATGAAGAGATTCTGGCATTTGTGGTAGTCGAGGCAATTTGGCATTGAAGATGAATTTTTAAAGGCGTTCTACATGTAACAATCGACAAAATACAATCTTTCCAACGGTTCTGATTTCATTGCTTTCCCAAATTTCCCGTATGAGAAAGATCGTCATTGGAAAGGTGTAGGGAATTTTGGTCTTTTACATGAATGATTCGGATGATTGAGTCTTACGAAAAGTCGTAGAAACATCGATTATGATTCAACGCACTTTGTTTCATCTCGATCGGATATCGTATGAAAAAGTTATAAGTGTTTCGTAAAGTCGGTTCGAAAATCCAAACCGAAAATCCATCAATTGCTCTCGATGTTGGGTGGATTTTTTGGAATTTATTTTTGAAATTCTAGGGGCTTTTGTGTAATTTAAAGATTTTGAAGGTCTGAGTTGCAAGGGGTCTTTAAGCACTAAAACATATGGAGGCAGGGCTTGATTGTAATAAAGAGGAGTAAAGGAAAGTGAAATGGATGGTCAAGATTGACCACGTGAAGCGATGCCCATCAAAGGTTCTTGAGATTTTGGTGTGATATGGACGAGATAGATGCTTGCGTAGGATTTGATTGGTTAGATGCATAATTCTTGATGCCTTTGGCTAATCTCTATCAAGGTATGTTATTGTGTTTAGCGTGTATAGAAGGTACAAAAAGATTCGATCTTAATGATCTCATGAAATCGATTAAAGCCATCATGGAAGATTCGGATCAACGGTCAATATGCATTTTCACTTTTGTGAGTGGGAGACAAGTTCCCTAAAATCGGAAAAGCAACCAATCATAGATCGACAACACTTGGACGATGTCGGCGCCTACGTCATGATAGCGTCATCGAGATTCAAATCTAACGGTTTGGATCTATTGTCCGTTAGTTTAATCGGACGGCTTGGATTATAAGATCTTTTATATGAGATCTACGGTCAGATTTAGCCCTTGTTGCAGCGCCGCCGGTGTAGCCTCGCCACCCATCGAAGATTCCATTTAGCTATCTCATTGCTCCAACTTCAAAGGTCATATCTCCCTCATTTTAAGTCGGATTTGGGTGAACCAAGTTGCAGCTTCTTCGTTTTTTCAATCCCTACACCATGGAAGTAAGAAAAATGGGTTTTGAATGAAAGAATGCTACGGTTTTGGTAGGAGAAGCTTCCCCCTCTTTGTTGGTCCTTGAATGAACATACATTCTTGATGATAAATGTTCTTAGGCCATTAAAGGAGGTAAAAAAGGTGGTTGAAGTGTGTTAATGGTACATTAACTCAAAGCCAAGGAAGAAGAGAAGAAATCAAGGATGTGTTTGCTTTGAAGAGCAAGAAGCCAAGGAGAGAGAAGGTGTGAGCACCAAACTTGTCAGTACAAGTTTCCAGTCGTCCCAGGCAATCGGTTGTGAGATTCTCTAACCTTGGATTTTACATTACATGTATGTATGTATGTTAGGGTGAGTTGTGGATGAATGTATACATGCTAGGTTAGTTGTGGATGAACTGTAAGCATGCTAACTAGTTGTGGATGCATATGCTAAGCGGAGCTTATTTGTGGGCATTAATATAAGCCCAATTTAATTGTATTATTTATTGTGTGTTAGTGGGTGCTAAGCACCGGGAGTGGAATGCTCCGTGTAGTGGGTGCTACACATTGTATCGGCACTCTGAGTGCCATCTCAACGGCTTAAGAAAATTGGGTGTGGGTCCTCCATTGTGGGTGCGATCAAAAGTAGTGTATTGAGTAGAGTGCAAGCCTTCAGCACTACTCAGGGATGTGAGCAAATTGCGAACCTCGTAAAAACCACATGTTATGGGTGCTTCTGTTTGCATTTTATATTGAAGTCGTGGAATGTGGAATGGGTGTGCATACTTGGAAGTGCCTATGAGGAAATGAGTGTGTATCTGTTGTGTGCAAGCAGGGACAGGTATATTAGGTTTTCTTGACCGGACATCAAGCAGGTTTTGGGATCGGAATTGGACTCTTGATTCACCCCCCTCTCGGTGGCTAGCGGTTACAACAATTGGTATCGGCCGATACTCGTGATAGTTTGATCAACAATGAGTGATCCGGAGAACAGCAGCGTGTGATGATGGCAAGTGAAGGTTATTACGGACATGCACCAAAGTTTGATGGATCTGATTTTATCTTGTGGAAGAGGAGAATGCGATCGTACCAGGTTCACTAGGTTATGATGTTTGGTGTCGGTTTTGATTGGGTACAAGGAACTGAAGGAGGTCCGATTGACAATGAAGCTAAGGAGGCTTATTGTTACAATCAAAAAGCTGTGAATGCAATATTCTCAGCATTGGATAAGAGTGTGATGGCTAAGATAATGGATTGTGACTCAGCCAAGGATATCTGGGGAAGACTGAAGAACATTTATGAAGGAGATGAAAAGATAAAGAAAGCAAAGCTTGGACCTTGGAGGCCGGTTTGAAAGTCTATTAATGCAAGAAGGAAAAATATTGACACCTATATGACCGGGGTAAATGAAGTGGCAACTCTATTAGAGTGCAGGAGCCAATTTAGAAGATTCAGTTGTTTGTCAAAAATTCGAGATCTTTGTTGCCCAAGTATGACTCAAGGTGTCGACTATTGAAGAGCAAAGGACCTAGAACACTATCACTCTTGATCAAGTGCATGGCATTTTCCGACTCTTGAAATGAGATGGAAAAAGGCAGATCAGCGACAAACAAGCAGCTTTCAAGGCAATGAGAAATTTAAAAATCAAGGAGGAGAAAAGCGATCTATGGAGGATCTTGATGAGAGTGAAGATGAGGTTCTGACTCATTTCACGAGAGAAAGTTGAAAAGGGAGCAGGAAAATATAAAGACAAGTTGCCTTTCAAATGCTTCAAGCGTGGAAGGGTTGGACATTTTGCAGCCAAGTGTCTAACCAAGGAAAAATAGAAAGTGATGAAGATGAAAGTGAAAAGAAAATTCATTTCAAGGAAGAAGAAATTCTTCTCAAGCGAGATACAAGAAAGGCAAGGACAAGAAGAAAAGTTTGGTTTCTAAGAAATGCGGTGACACATCGATGAAGAGTCTGAAGAATCATCTAATGATGAAGATGATGAGGCTATGTTCATGGCCTCAATAGATATGGAAGAAAACAAAGAAGATTCTTCTACTAAGGAAGATTTCTGAGAAGAAGAAGAGGAAGATGAAAAATCACATCTAGAGGTGAACTCACGATTTGCCTTAGAGAGCTTAAAAGAAAGGAAGAAAGTGAAAAAGGTCACTCAAGACCTTAAGGGGCAAGAACAATTAGTTCTTGAGTTGAGAGATCAAGCCAATAAGTCAGAAAGACCTTAGATGATCTTCAGTATCAACTCTCATAGAAGACCATTGACTACAACACTCTTTGAGTTAGAGAAAGTGGCTTTGAAAGCACAACTAGAGGAGCAATATGAGATTCTTGCACAATTTGATGGTTATCTGAGATGAGCTAGCCTTATTAAAGACTAAGGTTGAAGAATATGGGAGGCTGAGATTGAAGAGAAGACTTAGAAAATAAAGATGTTGAAGATGACTCTACTCCAAAAGAGCATCCTAGCGATGAAAGCAATGACATTATCAATGCTCAAAGATGACTCACATCAAATTTGGACTTGGATTTGTTGGGAGTCTTCCAAAATATCAAGGCAAATGGTAAGAAGCGATTACATAATCCTATCAAAGTCAATGATAGGAATGCTCAAAGAGGAAAGGCACATGTTACTCTTGGCAATGTCAAGAGAGTAGTACAAAAGATAAAGTCGATGGTCCAACTAGAAGAAATCCATCTATATTCCATAAGACTAACCATGCTAGACAACCCACGTTGGCAAGGCCAAGCGAGGAGAAGCGAGAGCTATGGATACAGTCAAGGTCCTCAACGAGGCCTAGAGCATTTGACAACCGGCTCCTTACGGATGGCGGATGGAACACGTGATGCGAGGCACCTTTCAAGGTTATTGTTACAAATGCAACACTTTTGGACACAAGATCTCAGTTGCAAGTTCAACATTGGTCCAAGGAGTTATGTGGGCAGAAATCCTTTGCACCTTATGGAGAAGCAGTTGAATATTCGAGATGCAACAACCTTGGACATATTGCAAGGAATTGTAGAACATGTTTCCCCACAAAGGCAGGAGAAGCAGAGATAGCGAGAGTTTTGAAACACAGAAGATGATGAGATGGAGAGACAGTTCTCAAGACAGAAGAAAGCAAAGAAATCTAAATCTGTCAAGAAAGTTTGGGTTAAGAGAGAGAGAGAGTAGAAGATGAAGAAGATGTAGCAGCATTTGTTATTCATAGAGCTTTTAAGGCTCAAGAGACTCTAATCCATGGATTCTTGATAGTGGTTGCTCAAGCCACATGACGGGGAGATAAGGAAAGGTTTGAAAAATTACATGACTTTGAAGGTGGATCCGTAAAGTTTGGCAACAACAATGGTGCCAGAATTACAGGGAAGGGGTCCATAAGTTTGAACCATGGGAAGGTGAAATCCCTTGATGTCTTGTATGTTGAAGGACTCAAACACAATCTTCTCGGCATCGGTAAAATTTGTGACAAAGGGCATAAAGTAACTTTCACTAGTAAAGGGTGTGAGATAAGAAGATCAAGCGATTGGAAGGTTGTAGCTCTTTGGACGAGAGAACTTGAGAATTTGTACACCTTAGCGAGTTAGAAAAGATTCTTGCATTGTCGGCATAGATGAGGAGACATGGTTGTGTACGAAGACTTGGGCATATTGGTTTCAAGAACCTTGCTAAAATTTCTTGAAGAAAGCGGTGAGAGATGTTCCTAAGTTGAAGAAGCTCTCAATCCTATATGTGCATCTTGTCAAAGGAAAGCAAACAGAATCTCCTACAAGTCTAAGGAGTATTATTCAGTTCTCCATTGCAGGTTGATTCACACAGGACCTATGTGGTCCTATGAAGACACCTAGCACCTCAGGAGAGAGATACATCATGTTGTTTGTTGATGATCATTCAAGAATGGTGCGGGTGATGTTCTTGAAACATAAGTCAGAGGCTTTAGAAAGATTTAAGATCTTTAAGAAGCAAGTTGAGAATCGAGATAGGGAAGAAGATAAAGTATACGAGATCGGCGAGGAGGTGAAATACAGTTAGGATGATTTTGAAGAATACTACTATGAGCATGGTATCGGAAACAAACTTCAGCTCAAGAACACCCTAGCAGAATGGTGTTGTAGAGAAAAAGAATAGAAACGATTGCAAGACATGGCTAGAACAATGTTGGCGAAGAATGACATGGGTAAAAAGTTACGGAAGGAGGCGGTTCTAGCTGCGGTGTATATCCATATGAGATGTATGTTGAGACCTCATGAAAGCAAGACTCCATATGAAATCTGGTTTGGAAGAAGACTCTGACAAGACACTTCAAGGTCTTTGGTAGTAAGTGTTATATCAGAACACAACCCAAGATTTGGGTAAGTTTGATGATAGGGCTGATGAGGGTATATTTTTAGGTTATTCTACTTCAAGTAAAGGCCTATAGATGCTACAACAATAGACTTGAAAAAATTGTAGAAGTCTGATGTCACAGTTGATGAAAAAGGGATATTCCTTGAGGCTCGGAAAATGAACTTCTAGAATTTGAAGGTCTTGATGATGAGAATGACACTGGTTGATAAATAGACCCAAAAGTAAAAATGAGATTGATGTTGAACAAGTGATGTAGATTGGATGAGCGGAGGAGACACAGAGTTGATCAATAGGAAGCAGATGAGTTAATCATTGGTGACCCCTTGGGTGTTAGGACTAGAAGAATGAAGACCACACATACTATCTTCTTTCGAAGATTGAACCAAAAAGCTTTGATGAGGCAAGTAATGATGAGAGTTGGATGAAGGCCATAAATGAAGAACTTGATCGAGATAAAGAGGAATCACACTTGGGATCTAGTCCCTAGGCGAGTTGACAAGAATGTGATTGGTACTAAATGGGTTTTAGAAATAAACTCAATGAAGATGGTCAAGTGGTGAGGAACAAAGCAAGACTTGTATGCAAAGGTATGCTCAAGTGGAAGGCATTGATTTTGAGAAACTTTTTCTCAGTGGCAAGACTTGAGGCTATCGAGAATGTTCTTGGCTTTGTCGATGTACAAAGGGTTCAAGGTCTATCGGATGGATGTCAAATCATCTTTTCTAAATGGAAACTTGGAAGGGAGGTTTACATAGAGCGACTGATGGGTTTCGGTGAGTGAGGACCCCACTCTTGTGTGCAGATTGAAGAAGGCATTGTATGGTTTGAAACAAGCTCCAAGGGCATGGTACTCAGTTGGACTCTTACTTGTGCAAGTTGGGTTTCAAGAAAGGCTTAGTGGACGATAATCTCTACATCGAGCTGAAAAAGCGATCGACTTGTGGTGTTTGTGTATGTAGATGATATCATCTTTAGGGTCACAAAGATGAGTTGTGCAAAATTTTGCAATGAGGATGTAAGATGAGTTTGAAATGTCCATGTTGGGTGGACTATCATTCTTCTTGGGTTTGAGATCAATCAAAAGAAAGAAGGTATCTTCATATCTCGGTCCAAATATGTGAGGAAGATGTTAAAGAGATTCACCATGGAGGATTGTAAGCCGGTTAGTACACCTATGATGTTGGGTGTAAGTTGAGCAAGGAAGATGACTCTCCATCGAGTTGACCACACCTCGTATAGGTCAATGATTGGTGGCCTAATTATATCTGACGGCTAATAGGCTGACATCTTACAAAATTTGTGTGCATAGTAGCAGATTTCAAGCGGGACCAAAAGAGACACATGTGGCATCGGTGAAGAATTTTCGGATATCTGAAAAGGACTAGTGAGTTTGGGTTATGGTATCAGAAAGTCAAGAGCTTTAGTTTGTCGACTTTTTCAAATCTGATTGGGCGGATGTGTAGATGTGGAAGAGCACAGGTGGTGCATTCTATTTGGGGAGCACTTGGTGGCATGGCATAGTAAGAAGCAAGTCGAGTCTCTCTTTCAAGCTATGAGGAGAATACATTGCGACTACATCTTGTTGTACACAAGAGTTGTGGATGAAGTAGATGTTGAAGGATTTGAGTGTGGAGGTTGAGTAGGTAGTGCCACTATATTGTGACAATACTAGTGCTATCAATATCTCCAAGAACCGATGATGCATTCTAGAGCGAAGCACATTGCTATCGGTATCATTTCTTAAGAGACAAGGTGATGGAAGGTGAAGTAAGGATGGGTTTGTTCCCACAATGAGCAAGTGGCTGATATCTTCACTAAACCACTTCCCAAAGATCGGTTTGAGTTCCTCGACGGAAGTGGGAGTGGTGGTTCTTCAAAGCACTAGTAGCATTGGGAGAGGGAGCAAGTTGCTTGATGTTGCTACCCCATATTGGACTCGAGGAGTCCATTGGTTCCCTGCTTATACTTGTTGTCAAAGGGGAGACTTTTACTCATCAGACTTTAGAGTGTATTAGTGATGAGGTGGTTGCCAACAACTCCAAAGGGGAGATTGTTGTTTTATGGTTGTCCTTGTTGGCAACTTCGACCACGTGGCGGTGATAGCGTGGCGTTTGGGTGGCGTGGATGAAAATGATAACATGGCGAGTTGTCGGTGTCACCGATGAGATAATAGAGCAGCTTGGTATGCATGGGTGGTTTAATACATCATTAATAGGTGGTGCGGGTTTACGGTCAACTGACAAAATTAGCCTATTCTGATCGAGGCATTTTTGGGGTGAAAATGACATTTTGGAAGATCGATTCTTCATGAAAAAGATAGATTGTAATTTACCTAGTCGATGCATTTGATTTCGTCACATTCCGATACAGTATGAAGAATTCGGCATTTGTGGTAGTCGAGGAAGTTTGGCATTGAAGATGAATTTTTAAAGGCGTTCTACATGTAACAATCGACAAAATACAATCTTTCCAGCGGTTCTAATTTCATCGCATTCCGATTCGTATAAGAAAGATCGTCATTAGAAAGGTATAGGGGCATTTTGGTCTTTTTACATCGATGATTGGATGATTGAGTCTTCGAAAAGTGTAGAACATCTAATTCGATTCAACGCCCGTTTCATCTCGATCGATATCGTATGAAAAAGTTATAAGTGTTTCCGTAAAATCGGTTGAAAATCAAACCGAAAATCCATCAGTTGCTCTCGGTGTTGGGTGGATTTTTGAATTTATTTTGAAATTCGAGGGGCTTTTATGTAATTTAAAGATTTTGAAGGTCTGAGTTGCAAGGGGTCTTTAAGCCTGAAACATATGGGCGAGGCTTGATTGTAATAAAGAGGAAAAAAGGGAAGTGAAATGGATGGTCAAGATTGACCACGTGAAGCGATGCCCATCCAAAGGCTGCTGAGATTTTGGTGTGATATGGGCGAGATAGATGCTTCGCGTAGGATTTGATTGGTTAGATGCAATTCTTGATGCCTTGGCTACACTCTATCAAAGTATGTTATTGTGTTTGGCGTGTATAGAAGGTACAAAAAGATTCCGATCTTAATGATCTCATGAAATCTGATTAAAGCCATCATGGAAGATTCGGATCAGCGGTCAATATGCATTTTCACTTTTGTGAGTGGGAGACAAGTTCCTAAAATCCGGAAAAGCAACCAATCATAGATCGAAACACTTCGCGATGTCGAGCGCCTACGTCATGATAGCGTCATCGAATTCGAATCTAACGGTTTGGATCTATTGTCCGTTGGTTTAATCGGATGACTTGGATTATAAGATCTTTTATATGAGATCTACGGTCAGATTTGCCCTTGTTGCGCGCGGTGTACCCTCCCACTCGTACGAAATTCCATTTAGGCTATCTCATTGCTCCAACTTCAAAAGGTCATATCTCCTCATTTAAGTCGGATTTGGGTGAACCAAGTTGCAGCTTCTTCGTTTTTTCAATACCTACACCATGGAAGCAAGAAAAATGGGTTTTGAGTGAAAGAATGCTACGGTTTTGGTAGGAGAAGCTTCCATCTCTTTGTTGGTCCTTGAATGAACATACATTCTTGATGATAAATGTTCTTAGGCCATTAAAGGAGGTAAAAAGGTGGTTGAAGTGTGTTAATGGTACATTAACTCAAAGCCAAGGAAGAAGAAAGAAATCAAGGATGTGTTTGCTTTGAAGAGCAAGAAGCCAAGGAGAGAGAAGGTGTGAGCACCAAACTTGTCGTTACAAGTTTCCAGTCATCGAGCAATGGTTGTGAGATTCTCTAACCTTGGATTTTACATTACATGTATGTATGTATGTTAGGGTTAGTTGTGGATGAATGTATACATGCTAGGTTAGTTGTAGATGAGCTGTAAGCATACTAGCTAGTTGTGGATGCATATGCTAGTGGGAACTTGTAGGGCATTGATATAAGCCCAATTTAATTGTATTGTTTTTGTGTGCTTAGTGGGTGCTAAGCACCGGAGTGAAGTGCTCCGTGTAGTGGGTGCTACATTATATCGGCACTCTGAGTGCCATCTCCTGGCTTGAGAAAATTGGGTGTGGGTGCTCCCATTGTGGGTCAGATCAAAAGTAGTGTATTGAGTAGGTCTGAAGCCTTTAGACACTACTCCGGGGATGTAGGCAAGTGCGAACCTCGTAAAAACCACTGTGTTGTGGGTGCTTACTGTTTGCATTTTATATTGAAGTCGTGGAATGTGGAATAGGTGTGCATACTTGGAGTGCCTATGAGAGGCTGAGTGTGCATCTTTGTGTGCAAGCAGGGGCCAGTATATTAGGTTTTTCTTGGCCAGACATTAGATAGGTTTTTGGGGATCGGAATTGGACTCATTGATTCACCCCCCCTCTCAGTGACTGCCGGGTTACAACATTTAAATGATTATATACATTAAAACATAGTGAATATAAAGTCTACATTATGCTAATTTGGATAAAAAATTATTCATGCGCTTGACCCCTATTTCGGGTAAAGAGGGGTGGGACCCCGATTAGTGCCGGCATGAGCTATTTTTTCGATTCTCTTGGCTCAGGGGAAGATGATCTTGACCTCCAACTTCCTTTCTTGAGATTTGTTGACTATGGTGATATTTGGACAGAGTTCCATCTAGGAATGGTTACTTTCGGGTCTTAGGCTTAGGCATCGATTTGGCAGAGCTTTCACTAGGAATAGGCTAATCCTAGGGATTGAGGAACTTTGGAGGCCCGAAGAATGCTTCGGATCTTACAAAGATCTCTACAAATACTGGAAGAATCTCAAGAGGGGGTGGGAGACTAAGGGGAAACTTTTTCGACGCAAAATCTCACACCAAAAAAAAAAAAAGGATTGAGAAGTTTCGAAGGCCCGAAGAACACTTCGAAACTTCGGATCTTATGAAGATCTCTACGAAGACTTGAAAAATCTCAAAGAGAGGAAAGGGGAGGAGAGAGGGCAGAGCTTCTCTTCCGAGGATGTCCACTTGGAGGCTTGGATGTTGTGGTGTTGTGTTGTGAAAAACCAAAGGGAGGGGGCGGGTATTTATAGGATTCTTAACCAATGGGGAGGGAAAGGGAATTCCCTTAGCGAATGCTGGAAAAAAGTGATTTTTTCACACCAATAGGATGAAAGTAAGAAATTTTGGACCAATGGGGTGGAGGGTAAATTTCTTTGGCCAATGGGAGGTTGTGGAGTAGGGTATGCTAGCGGGGTAGTGTAACATAGACAAGCAAGTGAAGAGAAATATCTTCATGCACTGAGTCAGTGGAACAAAAACTACCATTGCCGTGCTACAATTGAAGCGAGGTACAGGGCATGCATGGGTACACGGGGCATGCAAGCCATGATGGTGTGAGTTAGTGCCAAGGTTGGTAAATGGAGCAGCGTGGATGGGTGGAGGCGGTAGGGCACGTGAAGCAGACCGTGGGGTGCATCGGTTAGGCGATGGGGGCACGGTGGCATCCGAGCCGCAGAGTGGAGTGGCGTCTACGGTGGTGGAGAATCGTGGTCCTTGAAGCGTATAGGCTGCGGCGAGCACATGGTGGCTAGCAGTGCATGGTGCAGGAGGCAGGGTGTGCAAGCTAGCTAGCTAGCGCGCGTGGTCTGTGTGCAAGGTTGGCCTACTAGCTAGATGGCCAGCGTGCATAGTGTGCATGTAAGACTGGCCGGCCAGTGCGTGCAGCGTGCATGTGGGGCTGGCTGGCTAGCTGGCCGGTGTGGGGATGGGCGTAACAAGGTGAATTTCTAGGAGCGATTGTAGGAGATCTGACGGTCCATCTTTGATGTACCATATATCGTTGGAATTGTAATTCCGTGTACTATCCATCTGTATGGTTATTCTGATTGGATTCTTTCGTATATAAAAAGTCATAATTGGACCCTCTTCTCTCCCGCATAGGATTTCTGGGGTTTTTGGATAAGTATGAAGTGTTCATAGATAGGGTTACCATAGTTAATCGTCACCTCTGTTAATCGGAAGGAAGGGATCATGTCCATGATCCGTAATTCATCATAGCTGGAAGAGGGTGACAAAATCTGGTGTCTACATAGGACACCAATGGAAACTACAAAAATTTGATTAGCTGTTGGCATCCATAATTGTGTGTGACCCTTGGTTTCCAGCTTATTTACAGCATGACACTAACAGACAGCCCCGTTGTGTGATCCTTGGTCTCCAGCTTATTTACAATGGGACACCAATGGAAACCATAAAAATTTGATTAGCTGTTGGCACCCATAATATTGTCTGACCCTTGGTCTCTGGCTTATTTATAGCAAAACACAAATGGACAACCTCCTTGTGTGATCCTAGGTTTTAGCTTATTTACAATAGAACACCAATGAAAACCACAAAACTTGATTAGCTATTGGCACCCATAATATTGTCTAACCCTTGATCTCAGGATTATTTACAGCAGGACATCAACGGGCAGCCTCTTGATTGATCCTTGGTCTCTAGCTTATTTACAACAAGACACCAAGGGAAATCACAAAATTTGGTTAGTTATTGGCACCCAAAAAATTGTCTGACCTTTAGCCTCCGGCTTCTTTATAGTACGACACCAATGGAAAGCCTATTGTTTGATCTCGGTCACTGATTTAATACAATGGGATGACCCCCAAATACCATTTACATAGTGGATTATTGCATACTAACAACTTGGCAGGAACTAAGCAAGGATTGCCATATGGTGGCGCAGGTACTTTTTCAACCCCTCAATTTTAAATTCTTAGATAGGATCATAACAATTTCTTGCTCTATCAATGATTTAACCAGTTTGCAAAGTTTACCAATGGATTAACTGCCTGTTTGCGCATTTGGACCTCCGTCATCATTGAGTATGATGGCGGAAGTACATACTCATGGTGACAATTTGCGGAGATCTTTTCTTTGCCCTTCAGCCTTAGCACAAGCCTCGGCCAAAGAGGGGCATTCTATAAACACCCAATTTAGTCACCCACCCAGCAATGATGATATGCAAGGAATGACCAAGGTTCATGCATCGCATCAAAAGGGAATGTAGGCCTTTGGTGACGATCTAGATGATGGCAGTAACTCAGGAATCAAATCTAAACCCTAATCTAATATGGAAACCAAAAGTGGCCCAAATCAGCTCCAAACCCTAATACAGCCTAAGACCCTAATCCAGCCTTAGGCCCATTCTTGTGGCATTCGATTTTAGCATGTTTCTATATTGAAAAATTGGTTCTAAGTACTCTCCAATGGTGTGGGAACAGCATGAATAAGGATTTTCAGAAAAACCCCCAGCTGGTAAAAGGGCAAAGTCCCCTCTTTGCTATTCTAGATCCATTTTAAGCAAACAAGGAGATTGAAAACCCATATTATTAGATAGTGCTAAAAAATACAATTCCGACGATATATTGCACATGAAAATCGGAGCAACGGATCTCCCAGAATCAGTCCCAGAAGTCGAAACAGGGATTTATAAATCCGATTTTGACCCAGTTTGACCCAGACCCATATAGGGACCATACGGACCTGTACAGGGTTCATACTAGCCCATACAGGGACCATAAGGGCCCGTGCATGCCCATATGGACCCGTATGGGTCCCATACAGACCCGTATGGGTCCCATACAGACCTGTTAATTGCAAACAAATAAAGTAGTTTTTGCACATTTAAAATGTGAGAAAATTCTTTATTTGGAAATTAGGGCTTTCGGACCCGTGAGAGCTTGATTGCAAACCTGTGGATTTTTTTGGAGACCCAGAAGGGAGAGGGGTTGACACCTATAAATAGGTTTTCCTCTCCCATATTAAAGGCACGAAAAAACACAAAGAAAAATCAAAAGGGACAGAATAGAAGAGAAAAAGAGAGAAGAGAGAAGGAAGTAGGAGAAGTGGGTGAAGGAATTCCTCCACCTCCCACCATTGAGGAGCGTCAAATCTTAGAGATAATAGAGGCCTAGATTCCCCAAAGGAGAGGAGCAAGCAGCCGTGGTCAATCCCGTTTGAGCCACGGATCCACACCAGAGTCATCGGAGCTTCAGCCGGGGTCCATCCCCTCTTAACCCGAGACAGGGGTCAAGGTAAGGTATATTTTCCAAAATAATAGTCATGTAATGTAAGGTAGATCTTACATGAAAATAGCATGTAATGTTGTATATTAGTAGTATAGAGGTGCATGTGGTTAGGGCAATAGGAGGGGAATATTCGAAAACCAACATCTGATAGGAAGACCGGTTCAACCGGGTAAAGTGGGTGTTTTAACACCTTCCCAACTTCATAACCTAGCATTGACCCTAATCTCTGGACTAGACCGAGTCAATCTTGGATCCATCTCCACGGATCGAGCCTACATCCCTGGTCCGAGGCCCTAACCTTAGGTGGCGACTTCAAATGTTTGTTTTTATTCTTAGAAGATACCCGCGGAGGATAGCCCTGTGAAATAGGCCCCCCACATGTCTTTGAGCGAGGACGTGGCAGCATGGTGACCCATGGGAGAGCAAGACTTTGACCACCCCCTCCACATGGAGGCAACCAATAAGAACATAAAGATGATTATTCAGAAAATGGTAGAAATCCACAAGTATTTGACAGGCAAGTTGACATACGCCTTATTGGGCATACCAGACTTCCAAAAGATCCCCTACAAAGACAACTCCTTTCTCCTTTGTGTATGGAGTGGAGGCAATGTTACCCATAGAAATCCAGGTGTCGTCGCTCAGGTTGCTCCTTGACAGACAGTTACCTGAAGGAGAATGGGTATGAAACTGGCATGATGAGCTCAATTTCCTAGATGAAAAGCAGATGAAACCATGGACAACTTGAAGAAGTATCAGCAAAGGGTCGCTAGGGCCTTTAACAAGCATGTAAAGCCTCGACACATAGAGAAGGGTGAATTGGTTCTTTGAGAAAAGAGGGCTCCTATTTATGACCTAAGAGGGAATTTTAGGCCAAATTGGAGTAGCCCATTTACTGTAAAATAGATATTACCTGGGAAGGCTATAAGACTTATAGACCTTGACAAAGAATAGGTGTCGGGACTTGTCAATATGGATCAACTCAAGAAATATTATGTTTAGGGTGAAGCACCCGAACTACGTTAGACCTGATTCCTCACTAGGGATACGTAGGGAACTCGATGCATGCGAGTGCAGTCTCAATAACCTCAAAAAAAAAAAAAAAAAAAGGGCAAAAGATTCCCAGATTAATGGCCAAAGTATCCAAAAGGGCATCTGTTGCTTCAATCCCCCAAGAATCGCCATTTGGCAATTGATCATCAGATCACTTTTTTCCACCTGTGATCCTTCAAATTTCTTCTAGATTTCAACCTTGTCAAGAATCGGCACTCAACATTAGTTATCAAGGTCAGCTCATTCTCGACCCTTGATAAGATAGTCTCAGTGTGATAGAAGTCCTATTGATTCTTGGATGTATGAATATTACTAAAAGTTGTTTCTAACCCATTAGGACAATTGCAGGAGAAGAGAATTAACATGGGCACTCTGGATGAGACGTTGTGGAAATGGATATCGAAGATAGGCATTGAAAAGCCAAATTTGCTACAATCTATGAATATGCAAGTGCTGAGCAGAATTGGATGCATAGAGTTACACCATGGATTATGCCCCTCCCTGACGTCAGACCACTCCAAAGAGATCCAAGACTTCTTTAGATGGAGCAAGGAAGAAATGGTACAATTTGTGAGCTATGGAAAGATCAACATTTTAAAAGTGTCAAGAGCATTCACCATGACTGTACTACCAGATGAAGTTCACGGTCAGCATTGGATCAATACCTATCTTTACTGCATGATAGCATGGTACCTTCTCCGCACACCTGGGTGAGGAGCATGTCTTGTCATTGTGGAAGTTGTGAAACAAGTAAAGGAAGGATTGACCTAGTCCTCACTGTCTTATTGGAACTCTTCCATGGATTTGACGAGATGAATTACAAAGACAAGTTTGGGTCAGATTATTATATGGAGATGTCCAGCTATATTCCAGCTTTGGTTGATGGAGCGGTTGCAGTTATTGAAGCCCTTGGGAAGTGATTGGCTGAAGGTGATACACTATCAAGATAAAAGGGAGATTCCAAGATTTGAAGACATCACTAACTAGGCAGAGTACCTACAGGAGAAGACTCGGGAAACTATAAATTGGAATTGTTGTTGGTGGCCGTAGACCAACTTTTTGATGAAGACCCCTGGTTGCAACTACATCAGATTGATGGGCCGGACCCACACTTCGTTTTATCTCCCCTCATACATCATGCAGCAGTAGCAACTTTCATAAGGAGAAATTGAGAAGATCAAGAATTTCTACCCGCCACAGGAGTTGACAGCACACGTTGTCAATTTTCTTGTTAAGGTTTGGCAAATGTAAGAGGGCATGACCTCGTGATTTATATTGAAATTTTTGTATTGAACAAAAGGCTATGTTAATTTAGTTCACTTTAACCTCAGTTCACACACGGCCACATGGAATCTAAAGGTAAAGAGTTGTGCATTATCCACAAAGATAACTTGGCAATAAAAGTGCATCTAATTAAAATAACATCCTTTTGCATTTGTCCAACTATGCAATAAAGCAGAAAAACCTAAAAAGAAGGAAAAGAAAAAAAAAGTCCAAAAGAAATAAAAATTTGCATGAATAAACATGGGTTGGCCCTATGGCTGCCCATCATGGCCACCCTGGTCGTCATGTGCATCATGTATGTCCTCCAGCATGAAAAGTTGCAGGTCCTCCAGAGAAAGGGTGGGACCCTCATTAGTCTCCCCACCCCCAAAGTTAGATCCATCAGCTCCAAAGGCAGGATCTCCGCCTCTAAATCCAATGCCAGATCCTCTACCTTTGTGACTCGGGCCAGCACCTCCATGACCGAGATTAGGAACCCCATCATCATAATCAGTACCAATGCCTCTACCTCTGAATCCAGGAGCAAAGTGGCGTATCCACGCCCCGATATCAGCAACGTACAGCTCCTGACAATAAGGCCATGTTAACAAGAATCTATCATCAGTAATGATTAAAGATAAGAAGTTACCAGGTCACGGTTCTATTCCATCTGGCGGTACAAGCAGGTGTCCAGGCTCTGGATCATCAAGCGGCACTCGGTACACATGAAAAGGGTAAACCTGTAACAAGAAAAGGATTGAATCTTGCACCAAATGAAATAATATGATGAAAGGGAAAAGGAGCTTACGCAGTCAAAGGGAATGGGTAGACCCATGGTATTATGAGCCACTGTCATTCTGGGTAACATGATCTGGACTATAGATCCCGCGCATCACGGTTGGGAGATCTAGGGATAGAAGAGGAATGGGATCAAAATCCTCTGTTTTTCTCATCCCTGTTTTTTCTTATTTTGCTACCTGCAGAACGCGACACGTAGACAACTTTAAGACCAACGGTCAAGATTGGGTGAAGATTATTACATTTGGTGCGTTGGTCTTAAAGTTGTCCACATGTCGCGTTCTGCAGGTAGTAAAACAAAAAAAAACAAGAATGAGAAAAACAGAGGATTATTTTCCAGAGGAATGCTCTACCATGTTATGAACCAACCCGGTGCTCATATGGATAGAAACTTTTGTGGAGGCATCGACTGGTCTTGGAATATTCTAGCCAACAAAGATAAGAAGCCTGTCATGCTAAATAAGGAAATAATGGTAAGCACTCACACAAAAGAAATCAAGATGTTTGAGAAAAGTTTGGAATGATTTCCTGAGGGCCATCAAATGTCAGAGGCACACACACAGACTCCAGCTGAAGGAATTCCTGATAACTCCCTGTCGGGTTAGTGAAGTGGTCTGTGGTTTTGCCAAACAGTGACACCTGGAACTCTTCTTCAGGCATTATGTTAGGATTATGCATGGATAGAGGAGGATGATGTCGAACCAAGGGGCCATCCGAGTCAAACCGCTGAACCGCTAGGACCTCGGAATAGGACACGAAGGCCAGTGAGCTGTCTAGCCTCATCCTGGTGAGCTACAGAAGGGAAGGTCACTGATTGAAAAGGGGTCCAGTTCACCTGCAAAAGTGAGAAGTTAGTACTGGAAAGAGCACAACAAGAAATACAAAAAAAGGAAGGAAAAAGAGAAAATTAAAGAAGCAAGGACACACCTTAGTGATTTGGTTCAAGATATCCATCCCTGAAGTAGCATGGTTACGGATGATCCCACCTAGACCCCATTTCCAAGTAAGAGGAAATTCATTGCAGTCTAGATTTGCCAGAGTAGGAGAGAGAAAGTCCAGATGCTCATATGCCCAGGGCTATAAAAAGAAACCATTACTCAGATAATGAAGTAAGATGGAGCAAACAGTGAAAAGTATGCCAACCAGTTGGTCCCTACTGCAGAATGTATGAAGCGACGTACAGACTTGGATCACGTAAAGCCAGATGGTCCATCATCCTCATAAAGTAAGCATAGGTGGCACCACCCCAATCGTACCTCTGAATGTTCTTGAGATCCCTGAAGTAGTAGGTAAAGCGGAGGTCCTCCCTATCTGAGGGATTACAGAATAGACATTGGCCGGCCCATTAAAGGAAAACACTCTGAATGAACTCATTCTTCTCCGGTAGAGAGGTGACCACGGTCATATCCTTTTCAACCCAGAATTTGTGTATGGAAAAAAGAAGAATGGTGGGCTTGGCGGAATCAATGCTTGTGAGTTTATAGACGACCTCTCTATCAAACTGAGTAGACAAAGTGATGGGTTCACCACCAAATGGGAGGCTAGTCAAGGCATGGAAGCAAAGCTGGGTGATTGTGATCTCACCCACTGGAAGATGGAAAGTGTGGGTACTCGACCTCCACCACTCGGCCAAAGCCCGAGTCAACTCATGTTTCAACTTTCGGACACAGCCAAAAACAGGGTCGAGAGGACATATTGCATATAGTCCGCTTTAACTGGGGATGGGAGTGATTGATCCAAGATTCCACATTGTTTGGATAACCGTAATTCCGATACACAGGCTCGGGATGACTCTACCTTAACAGATGAGTTTTCTAACATAAGCATCATGGAATAGATGGATTAAGGGGACACATCCATGAGTATACAGGCATTTATAGACATGTAGAATAGGAGTTCATACATGACGCATAATATTGAGAATACATGATTGTGACATGCATTCATAGGATCTAAGAATAACATAATCCATGGGCATACATGTATGGGCACACGTAAGTCTCAAGCATACTTTGGAAAATACATCATAAGAATTTGACATATCATGGACATACATGTTATAAGAAACATCCTAAAGGCATACACACATTGCAAAAAAATAAAAAATTAAAAAAAATATATAAAAAATGAAATAATAATTAAAATATAATGGCTTTACCACTCTCCACAAGTGGAGTTGCAGATATGGTCCTTAGTCCCCTTCAGCATTGACGCGAGATACCATGCTGGGGCTTCAGTCTCGGATGACTAGTTGGCTAGCCTGTCCACACCTCTCCATCCACATGTGCACTTGTGTGGCCCCATTGGAGAATTTTTTGGTAAAAAGTCAAAACACGGAAGAGTGAGAAGACGATGTTGCATTCTCGCGGCGCAAAAGAACAAAGTAAAAGAGACCAGAGGAGGGCCCCCTATTTATAGAGGGGCCATTTGTCTTCACAAGGCCGTGGGGAGCCCCACAGGTCCATGGTATGACTCATAGGTCCGTGAGATGACTCATGGGCCCGTGAGGTTCCTAAAAAAATAAAAAATAAATAAAAACCTTCCCCAGTGAAATCAGCCATAATAAAAAATAATAGCAAAATCAACAGGGATGGTGCCTTCACTCGAATGCCAAACATTCAAGACCCTCTATGCAAAACAAACATTTTTTACTATTGGCTACAATAATGCACATATTAGCCCCATTGTCTGACCCTTGGTCTCCGACTTAGTACAACGGGACACCAATGGGTAGCCCATTGTCTAAGCCTTGGTCTCCAGCTAAGTACAGCGGGACACCAACGGGCGGCAACCCTTTGTCTGGCCCTTTATCTAACCCTTGGTCTCCATCTTAATAAAACAGGATACCAATAGGCAACCAATTGGCTGACACTTGGTCTCTAGCTTAATATAGTGGGACACCAACAGGTAGCCCCCAAGACATTGTTTGACCTTGGTCTCCAGCTTAGTACAGAAGGATGACCCCCAAAGACCATTTGCATGTTACATTATTACATACTAACATCTTGGCAGGAACTAAGTAGGGATTGCCATGCAGTGGCTCAAGTAAGTTTTTGACTCCTCAATTTAAAACTCCTAGATAGGATCGTATTAATTACTTGCTTGATCGAGCATTTAATTGATTTACGAAGTTTACCGATGGATCAACCACCCGTTTGTGTATTTGCACATTTGACATCATTGAGCACGATGGCGGCAATACATGCTAATGGTGATAAAATTTGGGGAGAACTTTTCTTTGCCCTTTGGCCTTAACACAAGCCACGGCGAAAGATGGGCATTCTGTAGACACCCAATCTTGTCACCCACCCAGGCAGTGATGACATATAAGGAATGACATGGGAAGGGAATCTAGGCCTTTGGTGACTATCCAGGTAACGACAGTTACTCGAGAATCAACCCTAAACCCTAATCCCATCTGAAACTCGTAAATGGTTCGAATCAGCTTACAACCCTAGTACAACCCCAACCCCTAATCTGGCCCCGATCTTGGGGCACCCGACACTAGCATATTATACATTGATAAATTGTTTCTAAGTACTTTTCGAAGGTGCGGGAGTAGTATGAATAAGGATTGCCAAAAAAAATCTCAGTTGGCAAAAGGGCAAAAGTCCCCTCTTTGTTGTTAGATTTTTATGAGCGAACAAAAATCTTGATACCCACACCACTGGATAGTGCTCAAAACGACGATTTCAAAGATATATCACACATAAAAATTGATCATCAGATCTCCCGGAATCAGTCCCGAAAGTGAAAATAGGGATCGATGGACCCGATTTTGACCAGATTTGATCCATACCCGTAGGTACACCCCTGGATCCGCAGGCACACCCATAGGCCCATACAGGTATCCAAGGATCCATGCAGGTCCCGACGGGCTTGTCCAATCCCTCAGGGACCTGTGGTACCTTGGTTAAAAAGGAAAGAAAAAATAAAAAAAAAAAAGGATGAGAAAAATAAAAAATGATTTTTATTGATAAAAATACTTTTTAGGAAAGTTTTTTTTATCGGTCTATAAATGTTTTGATGGACTGGCCAAATTCAAATAAGGCAATATTTTGGCATTAAAAACGTAGAAAATTTCATTTTTGGGAAGAAAAATTGGCGGACCCGTGGGAACCTGACATTTTTGGATGGCAGGCTTGTGGAATATTTTTGGAGACCCTTAAGAGAGAGGGGTTGACACCTATAAATAGTCTTCTTCTCCTTCATTCAATAGACGAAGAAAGAGGAAAAAGTGCCAAGGCACGGCCAGGAAGAGAGAAAGGGAGGACAAAAGAGAGAAGGAAGAGAGAAAGAAGTGAGGAAGAGTGGGGTGAAGGAATTCCTCCACCTCCCACCCTCGGGGATCGCGTCGAAGCTTGGAGAGCTATTGAAGGACTAGATTCCCCGAAGGAGAGGAGCAAGCAGCTAAGGCCAATCCCATCTGAGTAGGGGATCCACACTAGAGTCGTCGAAGCGTTAACCAGGGTTCATCCCCTTTTGACCCGAAATAGGGGTCAAGGTCAGGTATAACTCCAACAAAGTATCTATAATGTAGATCTTAAATTAAACATAACACATATATAGTATTGTATACTAGTAGTATAGTCATGTATGTGGGTTAGGACATTGAAAGAGGAATATTCAAAAAACCAACATCTAATAGGAAGATCAGTTCAACTGGGTGAAGTGGGTCCTAACACCTTCCCAACTTCATAGCTTGGCACTTAACCCAATCTCTGGACCAGACCGAGTCAATCTTGGTTCCGTCCCGATGGATCGGGCCCACATCTCGGGACCTAGGCCCTAACCCTAGTTGGCGACTCCAAATATTTATCTTCATTCGTAGAAGATACCCAAGGCAGATAGCCCCTCAAAATAGGCCCCCACATGTCATCGAGCAAGGAAGCGGCAACGCAACGACTCCACTGGGAGGTTGTCAAACTTCTAATGTTAATGCTAACATTAAATGGAAGAATATTCCCCTTTAATTTATTTTTTTGAAGACATGTTTCGCTAACCCATGTTCGTACTTGTATGTTCTAACCACATCATGCATATGCTCGAAGTGAAACCCTATGACGAGGAAACTCCCTATCGTTTCTGCACACGCAAGGAGGTACGTGCACGACTTACTAGGTATTTTAAGATCAAATCATTAGCCACTTCCTGTATAAGAATGCTTGAGGCTAGATTTTATGGTGAAGATTCCCATTATTGTGCTAGCACCTTCTGGGAGATCTGTGCACTTTATGGCATTCTGAGATCGGACAGTGGTACTTTTTGCATCCACTCACGACACAGTTCCATCCACCCCCGTGGCTAGTTGTCTAACCTCATGCATAGTCACAAGTAATGGGCAACGATGCTACACCCTTAACACCGTACCCTCGGGTATATAAAAGGATCACGTACTTTGAGTTTATGGATCTCATCGAGGATAGCCGGTTCGGTCCTATTGCATCCATTGCATCCTCGTGTCATGCAGGAAATGGATGGAAAACCCCTAAGAATGCTACAAACTAACTAATTAGATTCACTTGTGATCTAGGTTGGAGTTTTCTTATAATGTATTCGAGTCTTTGGGAAAATGCTCTCTCAAGTGGGTTTCGTTGAAAGATTCCTTTCTTGAAGTAATGTCATCTCAATGGTTCAAATGTATAACTCTGGGGTGATTCCCATCAATTTGTCCAGGGTTCCAAATCATCAATAAGATGCATTCTATGGATATTTGGAGTAAAGGGTCATCCAATGGGGTAAATCATAGAGAGTAAAACCCAATGGCATAGAATATCTTATAAGAATGCTCCTCATCGGGATCATTGTATTTGTTTCCAAGCACCTTGAAATGGGTTTAACCAAGAACTCAAGTTATAGTTAAACCTTTATCATCGTGTAAATTAAATTTTTGTAAATCATTTGAGTGCTAAATAAATAAAAAAATATCTAAAAAAAAATCTAAAATCAAGCCATCTTTGTGGATCAGGCACAATTCCACATCCCAAAAGATTTCCCACCGTCTGTGTGGACTCGTCAGGGTAATAGATTGAATTGCCTAAGTCCAGCATCATAAAATAACCTAGAGGGGGTGAATAGGTTATGCTAGTGAATTTTAAACATTTTCGATTAATAATCCTAAATGTGATTGTTAGCAAAAAATGTAGAATAAGTAAAATGATCACAATCACACAACATCAAGGTTTATAGTGGTTCGACTCAATCCAAGTCTACTCCACTCCCTACAACATCCACTTGTAAGGTATTCCACTAGATTTTTCCTATTAGTATAGTAGGTAGGGAGGAAAACCTTTACGAACTCTTTTAAGAATAAGAGGATCCATATAATCTCTTTACAGGATGAGAAGGTCTTTTACAGATCTCTTTCAAAGATGAGAGGGTCCTTACAATCTCTTTCAAGGATAAGAGGGTCCTTACAATCTTTTTCAATCATGAGGGAGTCTTTACAATCTCTTAAGGATGAGAGGTTCCTATACACTTGTCTAAGTAAGGTATAAAACAATGTGTAAACAAGTTAGGAGTCTAATTGCAGAGTTAACCCAACTCTTGGACAAAAATAAATTTTAAGTGAAATAGAAAGGTTTAGATTAACCTCTTATGTGGTGCATGAATAAAATACAATGATGTAGGAGAATATACCTTGGAAGTCTTCTTAATCCTTGTAATGCAAATGCCAAGATGTAGATGAAGACTTGTAGAGAGCCTTGAGTTCCTCTTGAATGGAAAATGAAGAACTCAAGAGATAGTATATGCCAATCTCACTTCTAATGCTAAAAAATTGTTCCTCCAAAGTTAGGATTAATTATTAATTAATGACTAGCATTAGAGGTATTTATAGGTGAGATTAGGGGACAAAAATAGGCAAGAAATCTCACTCAAATGGTCACTTTTTGGGTCGACCGCCTTTGGTAGCCGGTCGACTGCCAAAGAGTCATTGGAAAAAAACGAGTGGTTAGAGCTAGTTGTCAGCCAGCCGGTCTAGCATTGGTCGACTAGACACATCGTCCCAATAGGTGCCAATAGACCAAGGCTTTCAGCAGGTCAACCGCCCGCAGGCTCGGCCCGAACCAGTTTTGACAAAATTCTGAAATTCTGACTAGTCGTCAGTATTTTGGCTATAATGTTCTAGTCTGACATCGCATTGACTTGATTCCAATTGTATCGGTTTCATAACTCGAATCTATACAAATTTTGTGAAGGGACCATCTCCTGATACCTAATTTTAGGTTATCCAAAATTCCCTTGAGTATAGTCAATGTGGTTTTGTCAAAAACTTTCTAAGTCATGTTATTCCTAACGTATTCCTAACCACTTAATGGCTCTTCACTCTTGATCAAGGTGCATTCTAAGGTCATTCTAAATCGATATAAACTAAATAATGCAATACGTAATCCATGCTTAAGAGATGCAGTGTAGTGCTTGTGTATAGTGTGTGCACTATTACATTGAGCTACACTTAAGGTCTTCTATTCTTCTTGCATTTAGTCCACAAGATTATTCATGTTGATCTTGCATGCTTGTTGTATTCAATTTACTTCAATTCACATCAAGCTTTGATACATTAAGGTCATGATCCTATAACGTTTGATACTGTCTCATACCTTCTTCAAGTATTGATACCAACCTGTTGATACTCTTCATTTGATGACTTCAATATTCATTTCTTCATTTCATTCATCAAATTAGATATTTGATATAAACTCTAAAAAAAAAAAAAAATTGAAGGAAAATTGTTAAATACCTTCATATGTTTGTTATCATCAAAACCAACTATAAGAGTGTGGGCATATCCCTAACACATCATCCGTTTTAGACAACTTTTCACTAGGCAATCAGGATTCGTCAGAATGATCCTACTCTTAGAGATCCATCTAGCAGTGATGCACCAGAAGCAGCACAGGTTCACACCTAATGGAATCAATGCAAGTTGAAATGGCTGAACTCAAGAAGAATTTGGCACAAATCTTACAAAAAATCTAAAATCCAGCGAGGGATGACCCAAAATGAGAACGTGGTTCGAAACCTGAAAAGGAAAGATTCTATCCCTCTTATGGGAGAATCAGAACGAACTGAGACTACTACACCAAGGGGAGCATCCACAATGCCCAAGGTTCATCCTAGGTTTGTGATCGATGAGGAGGAAGAGGCATCGATCGCATCCAAAATGAAACTCATGAGATGGGTAGAGAGAGAGAGAGAGAGAGAGAGAGACAGAGACAGAGAACATCGGAGAAGCTGAAAAATATGATCCAAATTGGCAAGAATCAAGACATTAAGGGGGTGTTTGGTTTGGTAAATCTTTGGGATGGCATTCTTTAGAATGATAATTCTTAATTTTTGGAGCTGTTTGGTTCCACTAGATTGACCCTTATAAGTGAGCACCCTACTTCCCATGAACGACCATATTAAAAAGGATGTGTTCCAAATCTGAGTTTACCTCAACACTTAAACTCAGATTTGAGCAACCCTTTTACCACCTAATATAAAAGGAGAAAGCGGAAAGAAGTTCTCTATGGAAGCCAATATCTCAACCCGCAAGAAACATGTACTAGCCTCAAGGTAGAGGTGTCAATTCCTAAACCGAACCGGTAAAACCAGTCCGACCAAACCGATAACAACACAGACCGAACCGAACCGAAGCCTTATTGGTTCGGTTTGGTTTGGAGTATTGCAACCCCAAAACCAAACCGAATCGCACCGAAAACCGGATGAACCCGAAACGAAACCGAAACCGACGCAAAACCCAGACCGAAACTGAAACCAAACTGGTAAGAAACCGAAACACTCCAAAATTCATTAAAAAAATCAAAATTTGCATAGTTTTATATACATTTGTATGGAAAGTCGAATCCAAACTGGACCAAAAATCAAAACCAACCCGGTTACAAATCGATTTAAGAAATCGAAGACAGACCGAAAACAAACCGCACCGAAACCAAAACCAAACCAAAACCGGAATTTCCTTATTGGTTCGGTTTCGGTTTCAGCTTTCTCACACCGAAACCGACTCAACCCGGACCGAAACCGAGCCGGACCAACCGATTGACACCCCTACCTCAAGGCAACCAAACAATTTTTCAGAAAAAAATATAATTCAAAAGAATGTCTATTAAAAGATTGACACTCATATCCGACATATACACCGTTTGATTTACCGAACCAAACACCCCCTAAAGTCACCCAGAACAATTCAAGGAATAGATCCCACCATTGAACAGAGTTCACCCCATAGTTGCTGTCTCTCCACCTTAAAAAATTTCCATGAACAGCCAAGAGCAGGAATTTAGTACCTTCAAAATCAAATAGTAGAGGCACCTACTACGCAGAGGAAAGGACCACAGAAGGCTATCCCACAGCCACCTTCCATAGAGTCCATATATTAGGGGTTCGATCACCCATAGTATTAGATACCAGGTCCGAATCAAAACCCAAGGGATAGAAGAATTTTTTTAGGGATTTCTCCAGTAAAACCTTTGGCTCAAAGACGAATTTGATTAGATGACACAAAGATGCTCTTACCCTACGTTTTGAACCCCTTAGATATTCCAAAACACTATCTTCATAAAGATTTAGACGAGGATGCATGATCAGGGCGCCCTAATCGAACCTATAAAGTTTGATCCAAATCCCGCACTTTAGCATAAAATCATTGGAATGACTTTAAGTGGAGAGGGTGACTTACGTCGCACTTGTGTAAAACCAACTTGCGATTCCTAATGTAATTGAGCTTCAAGATCATAATGAAGGACCATCATTCCCCATTATCTAAACAAGCAAATGTGGGGCAGGAGATTGCACCTTATTACTAATGACAATTTCAATATTGCCACTTGGCAATGCAGTAATATCCACTTCAGACTTGACATTAGAGAATATGGCAAGTACCAAACCCGCCTAAAAAATCGGTGAGGGTGTGTAAATCTAAGTCCCGTATAAAGGGGGAGAATTGGCCAACCTGATATGAGTGGCATGGAATGCCATTTTGGCAAGAAAGTGAGGTGATTGATTCTTATCACAAACCTACCATAACTAACTAGTGAAGATTATTGACTACCTAGCCTAGGAGGGAATGTATTGTGAAAAAATAAGGTATCTTCTTATAGGGATTAGGTATACAGGATAGAATGTAATGAATTTTGGGTAAGGTATCTAGAATGCTAGAAAATTAGAAGGTTTTTATTTTAGAAACTAAATTAAGGAAGGGAGATTTGATTTTTTTTTTTTTTTTAAATAGAAGATGCAAGGGGGCAGAATTTCTCACGTTTTTGGGAGCCTCTCAAACCCCAAAAATGTGGAAGAATGAGGAGAAAGAAAGAAGTGGAAAATAAAATAAAATAATGAAAGAAAGAAAAGAGGAAAAAAGGAAAAATAGAAAGAAAGAAGAAAGGAAAGAAGAAGGAGGAAATAAAATAAAAATAAAATCAATGGGAGGGGATTCCACTCATGTTGGAGTTTTGGAGACCTCTTCCCAGCTCTAGTGTGAGAGAAAGAAACCCAAAAAAAAAAAAAAAAAAAAAAAAAAAGGAAAGAGAGAGAGAGAGAGAGGAAAGAAGGAAGAAGAAGAGGAGAAGAAAGGAAGAAATTCAAGGAGGGCCATACCTACAGAGAGCTGATCAAGGTTGCAATCAAAGAACCCATCTGGCTGCCATTGAGAAGACGAGCTAATCGCAACAAAGGTAGGAAACCAATACCCCTTTTACATTAGAATTTGTATTTTTATTTTTAGGTTTGAGGAGTAAGATCTTTTAAAGCTTCTGCTAAGGAGGGATTTTTCTTGGTTATATGTTAATGCATTTCATTTATATCTTATAATAACTCTAGGAAGTATTTGTTTTTTTTTATTTTTTTTATTTGAGGAATCTCATGATTTAAATTAGATTTTTTAGCCTTGTCATGGGGACTGGTTTGATATGTAGTGCATATTAAATTTTTGTAAAATTATGTGATAATAATTAGGTGTTACAAATTTTTATTTAAATATTTTTCATACATATGTAGACCTTTATAAAATTTTATTTCATTTTAAATTCGTTTTGTATAACAAAAAAATAAGGTTTTTAGACTGTTCTGCAGAAGAGACAGAAATAGGACACGATTTTGGGTGGACTCAATACCATCTTTAAAAACTTTTTTTGGACATGATATCTTTTTTACAAGAAAGAATGGCTCATTTTGACTCTCGTAAGGAATAGTTATCTATTCGTTTTTACCATACCTTAGAAATCTGATAGATTCTGGATATTGGGATTGGACCTTAGGATTACTCAATCTAGGAATGATTTTTTGGTTTGATTTTCTTACATGTGGTAGCCCCAAAAGTATACTTTTATTTAGAATAAATTTAATTATTTTTTATTTACAGAAGAGGGATAAAATAAATTTCTATTGAATTGTGGTCATTTCTGTCCAGTGCATAGGTCCAATGCATATATCAATACTTGTATATATATTTTGAATGAATTGAAGATTTATTTAGAATATGAACCCTTCTAATGATTTATATATTTATTAGTCTAGTTTCACCCATAAAAATCTCCAATCCATTTGATCTATGAAATATGGAGAAAAATATATTTTACTGGACTGCGGTCAAATCTATCTAGTGCATATACCAATATTTGTGTTTGTATTTTGGATGCTTTAAAGACTGATTTAGAGTATGTATCCTTCTAATGATTTGTATCTCTATTTGTCTAGTTCTATCCATAAAAGTCCTAGACCCATTTGGTTTTTGAAAAAGAGGGAAAGGTACTTTAAATGTACTGTGATCATTTCGATTTAACAGAAATGGTCACAGTGCAGTACCCTATGTTGAGACCTATTTTGAAAGGTCTCAAAGACCTAATCTAGAGATAAGTCCTACTGATAATTTATTGTATTTTAAGTCTACTTTAAGGATATATAATTTATTTTATATCGATTATCTATATTAGATGTTATGAAAGTAGAAAAGGATTAAACATAGGATTGGACATAATCTGAAAAATATGAATGTAATGTGTTAGGTGAGCATATTTAGGGACTGTACACTCTACAAAAAGGGTTAAAGATCAGGTAATTATATACAAGAAACCAAGGTGAGTTAATTCATAGGCTTAACATGGTTGATATGCCTCTTACATTGTTGTGTGAATAAGAATTCCTCTCATGTTAATATGTTGTGAATGATGTTATGGTGTTTTGAAAGATTATTATATGTCATCTCACACTTTGTTATTAATGACATGCCATGTATATATCATATACTTATATTTACATAAATGTGCTATTATGCCATGACAGAACATGATAGAACCTCATTAGGGACATGTATGAATGATTTAAAAATATGTTCTCATGCTTAGATCTTTAGTTTCAGAACCAGACCCCAGACTGCACCCCTTTCAAGCAGGGGGTTATGTGTTGAATGAGGACACTAGAACAGAACTGAGGATAAGATCTCCCACAAGGGGAGTACACTATCCTCCAGAACAGAACAAGAATGAGGGTAAGGATGTGAATTCCCTTACTCCTCCAAAACTAGATCAGAAACTCACACAAGGGGAGCTCATATGATCCCAAACCTGGTCCAGTCAGTCGAGGTTCATGAAAAATGACTCCCGGTGGTATTTAATTGGGTAATGCAAGAAATGGCAGCCGTCAGATAAACGGTTGTGTTCCTCACCCTTACAAAGCATGCACATGCAGTAGAACAAAGAGAGACATATATGAATTTAATGCTTTTAATGTTATATTGCATATAATGTTCCTATGTGGAAGATGTGCTTATTAACTCATGTTGATCTTATGCTTTGATTCGCTAAGCTGTCGAGCTCACCCTTTTATTATCACTCCCAGACATAGATGATGGTGTATGTGAGTGTGTGGATTGCACTGGAAGCCAAGAGAAATAAGATGCTGAAGAAGATGCATCATAGTTTTTTTATTTATTCAAACGATAGAGACATTTAATTTCATTACTATGAGATATTAAATAATGGTGTAAGAGACATTTTGAGTTGATTTTATTTACTTTCCTTTGGATTATGTTTTGAAACATGTAATAAATGTTTGACGCCACCACCAGGCATTGAGATATTAAACTACTTGAATTTATATTTTGATGTAAATTAGATTTCCACATATTTAAGAGAAAGAACAGCTTGGATGTAAAAAAATAAAACAAAAGCCGACTTTTAGTCACATACAATTAGGAAAAAATGTGATCGCCCACAAGGGAATATTGTCCTCTTTGACCCATGGGCTTTAAGGCTTTAAAACGCGTTGTGCCATGTTAAAGAGGCTATAGGTTATTAACTAGTCCAGGAATTTCTCCATAGGAGATGTCGGACTAATGTTTGCACAGCCTCATCTATGTGGGTCTGGTACTTGTCGTGTTCTTGGGTGTCACATTTGTAATGCCCTGACCCTAATAACCTAGCATAATATTGTATTCTTTGGTCCATGGGTCTCAAGGCTTTAAAACGCGTTGTACCATATTAAGGAGGCTAAAGGTTATTAACTAGCCCAATAATCTCTCCCTAAGCGATATTGGACTAAAGTTTGCACACTCTCACCGATCTCCCAAGCCCTTTGGTACTTGCCGTATTCTTGGTGGGGACATCTCACCGATCTCCTAGGCGTGTCTAGACTTCTACTGTCAAGATTTTTTAATCTGGATTGCATGCAGGGTTTGTGTCAGTGAAATATATTTGTATCATGAATTTTTTCCTGACCATATAAAGATCAAAGTCGCAAGGGTTGAAGATACCCAAAGCACAACTACTCTACTTCGGGACTACCAACATGGATCTTTGGCACATTTTCTTGTTTTTCGCTGACCACCTTTATCTTATATATTCACTCTACCCCTCCAAACCTTTCTTTCTTTATAGCTCTCTTTCTCTCAATCTCTCTCTCTCTCTCTCTCTCTCTCTCTCTCTCTCTCTCTCTGAAATGCCGTCTCTGTTTCTCGTTCCTGCTATCTTCTTTACAGTGCCGATTTCAGTCCGAAACCCTCTCTGCAAGGTACAATTTTTAGTTACCCATTAACGCTTTGGGATGTGGCATACAGACAATTTACATTATCATCTACTTGGTTTATGCACCAAGGAAATCAAGGGCATTAATTAAAAGAGATTCTTAATCAATATCATTAATCTTGGTGTACCTCACTAATTATAATGGATGTACACTTGATCAGGATTCAAGAATCTCCTAATGGTGATATAAAATTTCATTCGTGACAGATTTTGGTCTCCAAGCAGCTTATGATTCTCATTCTTGGTGTGTTCTTCACAACCCTTCTTCTCAGTCTGTTGTTAGACAAAGGAACAAAGCGAGTTCTAGTTGTTGGATGGCTCTGTGCTATCTTCTCTCTAAGCATCTTCGTGGCACCATTGGACATTTTCGTATGTATACATCTATACAATATTGATTGGGTTTGACCAAAATTGATTGGATTGACTAGGTTTGACGAGAATTTACCGAGTTGACTGAGTTTGATCAGAATTAAGGTTCCTCCACGAAAGAGAGCGTACTAGCCTCAAATCCTCCATAATTATTGGGGTAAAGTTAAGTGTCTACTTAGGGGTGTCAAAACCTAGCCTGAACCTATAAAACTGACCGAAACCGATCGAAAAAACCTAGACCAAACCAAACCAATCCTTACTGGATTGGTTTTGGACTAAGGTATGTTGGCCGGCTGAAAACTGGTCCAAACCGAACAAACCAATAACCAAACCGAATGAAACCGATAAAAAGATAAATGATTATGAGATTATAAATTAGTGAATTGATTATCCATTTTTTACAATATTAGTGAGAATATTTTTTATTATAAAGGGAATTGTTACAAATCAATGAATCTGAGGTTATGAATAGAGAAATTGATTTGTAAATTGTAATAATGCTTCAATCTTCTTAGTAATTAGTTATCCATTGGTTTCGATATTAGTTATCTTTCCTTTACAATGATACCATGATTTAATCATAAATTTAAAGTGTTTTCTTCAAAGACTTTGTCACTACATGTTATGAATGTAAGATTTCATTATGGTTCTAGCCCGATAATAAACCGATCTAAACTGGTATCAACCCAATATTGAAAAACTAAAATAAATCGAAACCAAACTGGATCGAGACTGAAACCAATCGAAAATCGAAGTTCCTTAACGGATTGATTTTGGTCTCCCTCATTCCTAGACCAAAACCGAACCGGACCAACCGATTGACACCCTTAGTGTCTACACTCGGCCATGTATGTAGGTTATATAGGGTGAACCATGTAAATCGTTGTGTTCTATGTGTATGATCTCTTTCTCTGTTGATGGCAATGCCGAATGTGGCAAGGTGATCTGAATTCTTTATGTAAGTTTCTATCCAAGTACATCTGGAAATTAGTGCTATAAATTCTATTTCTTTTCCTTTCTATAGTAAATTGCTAATTTTAGCCAAAAAAAAAAAAAATCACTTGACAATACATGGGTTAGTTCATATGATAGACCTCACATATATCTCAGTGGCCAAACTGTAACCCAAAGTAAGCAGGAAAATTTGTTCAAACTCTAATTCAAAGTTTTGGTAAAGTTGTCAAAATGACATCAAATAGAGAAGAAAATAAAATATAAAATGTCATTTTTGTTATTTCAGCTATTTCCTTTACCTGTTTTAATATGAAACTATACCAATGGGATGCTTGCATGGTCCTATACGTCGCTAGGCATAGTGATGGGACAGAAATTCCTTCTCATAATAATTCGATAATAATTTATTAGAATATAACTTTTAAGAGTTGTCATTGTCCTCTTTTTAGTGCTCTTGTAACATAAGAGGAATTTAGGTACCCTCATGGACAGAAGATGTGTATTGTACTAACATGGCAAATGGTAATGTAACAATCTTATTTTTCACTAACTTTGTTACAAGAAGATTCAAAGCCAAAATCTTTACTTGCAGGTTATGAGTTAAATTAATTAAATTATTAAAATAAGTACACCAACATGCTGAGGCATGGCTTTACGGAGGATATAAACTTACCATGATTATCTTAATGTTTTATGGAGAAATGTTTCTTGTGGGGAAGAAGCATCAACAGTAAAATCATTTTGCAGTTCATAAGGTGTGGGGTAGTTATTTTTCAACCCCATCTGTCTAGGCACAGGAGCCACACTACCCCAGGCTGCATAGTGTATGTTATCACTTCTCTATATCTCTCCCTCTTCCCACGATAGGGGTAAATATATCATTTAATAAGAGAATAAGGACAGAGATAGACATAGGCAGGTGCTAGCATACGATATGCAGCCTAACAAGTTCTTTCTCCCAATTTTCTATTATGTCTTCTTTTTTTTTTTTTTAAAGAAGAGTTGGAGGTGGAAGGGGTGCTCTATTATGCTTTCATATGCAACAATTATCCTCTTTTGGTAAAAAAAAGACAGATAAATAAGCAATTAAAAGAAATAATATTGAATAGGATATTAAATATCGGTGTATTTAAATGATAGGTCTAGTGGTCAGATTTTCAAAGAACTCATTGCACGACCCGATTTATAGGTCAAATTACCAAAATACCCCTGGATGGCCCAAATTTTCAAAATCTCATTACATGGCCCGAGGTATATGTCAAAATGACCAAATATCCCTAAATGGTCCAATTTTCAAAATTCATTGTGTGGCCTAGGTAGGTCAAAATGACCAAAATACTTGGATGGCCCAATTTTTTTTAAATTCATTGCATGGCTAAGATTTACGTCTAATATGGCCAAACACCCTTGTTTAGGTCAAGAGATGCCTAGGGTGGCCAGTATAACCTTTTCCTGGTCTATAGTTTCCCAGAGTGACCAAACGACCAAAATACCTTTGTTTAGGTTAGAAAATGCCTAAGATAGCTACTTTGACCAAAACACCCTTCACTTAGGTCATAAGTGGCCCTACATCACATTAATTAATCAATCCAATCAAGGTATATTGCCTATTAAAACTTTGCAAGACCTACATACAAGGATCCATTGAACGCGACCAATGGCTCAGGTAAGATCTCAACCTCCTAGTCAATCATATTAGGTAAGGTCATATTAATTACTTACTTTGCTAAGATTAATCGCTTGAGTTTGCTAATTGATTTTCAACTTATAGTCTCTTTCATTTATTAATTGATATCTTGAATTTTTGGATTTAGCACATGTGCTTTTTGCATAGCACCTCCGCTATCCTTGAGCAAGATGACGACAATACATACTCTGGGAGACAAAATGTGATAATTATTTTCTTTGCCATTTGGTTATGGCATAAGTCTCGACTAAAGAAGGGCATTTTGTACACCCCAATTTTGTCACCATCCTCCGCAATGATGATTTACAAGATGTGAATGAGGCCTACACTTTCAATCAGAGTAGAATGACTTGGACCCAACAACAGTCTAGAACCCTAATTCAGCCTAAAACCCTAATTGGACCCGAAATCCTAATCCAACCCAAGGACTCTATATAGCGAGTCAAGCCCAATCTCATGGAACCCGATATTAACATGCTACATATTAAAGAATCAAACCTAAGTAGTCTCCAATGGTGCTGGAATGACATGGACAAGAATTACCAGGAGCGAGCATTCCTCTAGCAGGAGAAGAAGGGGTTCCTCTTCAAATCTCTCAGCTTCCCAAGCTCGACCTACTCGAGACCTATCCGAGGAGTTCGAAGATTATGACGAGAACTTGTTTCGTAGTCCTAAGGCTGCACGCTATTGGGTCGAGTTCTTCAAGAGGTCTATTTCATTGGTGAAATCCGTGGTGGTGGAAGATTTTGCTCGGGTTCGGTTACTCAAGAAATTCACTGCCCTTGGTTGGCAATCCATGCTCACTTTCGATCAGTGCGGCTACCCAACCTCGTGAGTGCAATAGGACAAGAGTCATTTTTTTAGAATCCCAAAATTTTCTAAGCAAAAAATGAACTAATCATGTATCATTGGATCGTGCTTGGAAAGATGATTCCAAAGATATCTCATACGCAATAATTGGACCACCGAATCTCCTAGATTCATGCCCAAAAGTCGAAAACCCTAATTAGGGCTAACCAGTCTTAGAAATCACTATTCTGCCAAAGATTCCTAGTAGGCCCACCAAAACGTTGACGGGCCACGAATTTCCTAATGAAAACTTTGGACCCTTTTTTTGCTGCGGGGCCACCAAATTAGTATATTCTAGTGTTACAAGCTCACCAAAAAATATGCTTTTTCTGTGGACTCACAAATTTTCAACCTTTTTGGGTCTGAAAACCTATAAATAGGCCCATTTCCCCATTCTCAAGACAACAAAAAATGGGCAAGAAACCCATCTCTACCTACCCTTCCTCTTCTCTACTCACATACCGCTCCCATATGTGCCTAAGTGTTGGAGAAATGTTTCAAAACCCCATTCTTATCCTTTTCTATCCAAACACCTCCCTTAAACCCAAGATCAGCCCAATACCTAAGAGCAAAAAATCGTTACCAAGCCAAAGTTCTACCCAACGGACTCGTCCCTCATTTTACGTGTCGAATTCTACCAAATTTTCAAAAAATCTTAAAGAGTCCTCAAGGGTGTGAAAGGTCATAAGAAGAAACGATTTTCCGGAAAAAGGAAAATAGACAGACGAACCCACCTCCATCTTTATAATGGTAAGAGCTGGAGTTTGGCAATCTTTCAGACATCCGTGGGCCCCACATACCTGCTTAGAGATACATTAGGGCCTATTTCGTAGGGGCTCTCTTCCATTAGGGTATTTTCTAAAAGACACATTAATAATGGTCTTGCAATCACCACCTAGGTTAGGGCCTAGGACCCGATAGGTGGGCCTAATCAATAAGGAAAGGGCCCAAAAAATTGATCTAGTTAATAGATGAGGGAAAGTGTCAGGTTGTGGAGTTGAGAATGTCTTAGGCACCCACTCCACCCAGTTGAACCGGTCTTCCTACTAGATGCTTAAGAATGAACATTCTCTACTATATTGCATACATGGCCAAATTATTGTTTTGCTACTTTGTACAGTACAACATATGAGTTAAAAGGCTACATTCTACCTACTGAGTTGAGGGGTTATACATGGGTTTGACCCCTATTTCGAGTCGAGAGGGGTGGTCTCTTGTTGTTACAAGCATTAACTTCAATGGGTGTCCCCCGGCTCAGGTGGAGGTGGATTTGACTATCTACTCTCCTTCTTCAAAGAATTTGGCTTTCTTATGACCTTTCACAACTTTGGCCAACTTTTAAAAATTTTTGGGTAATTTTTTAGATTTTTGGTAGAGTTCTGAGAACCCACACAAATCTGAAGGAATCTTAGAAAATCTAGGGAATTGTGGAACTTTTTAAGACTTTCTTTTTTTGGTGAAAATTTTTTAAGACTTTCTAACACTATATGAAGGCTTCCTAGGACTTCCTAATGGTTATGGATTTTTTCCAGATTTTTATGATTTTTGGAATTTTTGGGCTTGAGAACCGAGACAACAAAATCTTAGGAAATTTGTAAAATCTGTGCATTTGGGAAGGCATTTTTGGGTTTACTAAGGCTTTCTATGGTTTTTAGGAATTTTTGGGAATTTTTTGATTTTTTGGGTTTTTCAAGAGCACGCGAATAGAGGCAAAGGAATCTAAGAGAATATTGGGCTAAGGGAGTAGATAGGAGGCAAGAGAGAATTTTTCCCAAATATCTTGGAGCTCCTCAGCTCTTGGCGTATATTTTGGAATGAAGCAAATGGCTCTATTTATAGGCACATATGGAGTGGCAATATGGTAATTTTGGAAAATTCTCACGGGTCTTGCCAAGCTTGGAAGATCCTTCACGTGGTAGGCATGTGAGTATGCCGACAGTGTTACACCCCATTTCTAGTAGACCCAACTTACCATTAGGAATATTGGCGGTGTAAGTAAGACACGTACCTGTCTTACGAACCTACCAGGATCTCTGATAGCAGTACCTTAACATTTCACAATCTCATATCACAAACCAACCAAAAGCAGTGAAATCAGAGTATAGTAGCGGAATCATAATAAAATGGGGAAATTATCTAATGATAACATTATATCAATTACCGAGTTATTCTATTTACAATCCTTTAAGATTTATACATATCGAATTTAAAACATACGCACAGACCTGTATCAAAATAATCAAAAATATGCCGAACACCTCAGAGTGTCGTGTATGCACAAAAGTCACATGCACAATCCTAGCTATGCTCCTCCGCTTCTGATGTCCACTAGTCACTCACTCCGTGCCCTGCCCCAGAGGAAAAAAGAGTCACTAGCCAGAGACACGACCATACCTACATCATCTAAAAGGTGTGTATATGTGGGGTGAGCTTTCCAACTCGCTTAGTGAGGGGTGGGGTCAAGCACATATAAACAACAGTCGCAGTAATAATATATGATGCATTATAGCAGAAATTAAACACATGATCCATGATGTTCGTGATGTAGTTCATTTATTTTATTATCCACCTAACAATACAACTAAGTCGGATAGATACTACTATGTCACATTAGGCTGTATCCCTCGTTTCAAAACCGCCATCGACTACGTAGGGCTACAAACCCTAAACCCTAGCTGTGAATAGAAGCCTGCCAGTCCCCATATGCATCCATGGGTCACCCAACAAACCCTGATAACCCCCTCCTGGTAGTCACAGCACTGATACATCATCAGCCACGCCGGATAGGTTCCAGCCTCCAGTAACAATCACATCATACCACGGGTGTGGCATTCTGAAAAGGCACATCGAACATACCATAATGGGTTATCCAACACCTTACCCCCTGTTGGCAAGGATTCATAGCATAGGGAGTGATACCTAACCACATATATGCTACATGCCTTCATAATGATACAGTTAGTATGAATTACTCGATACCGGTAACACATTGGCTATAAAGAGTAATCCATCTCCAAATACAGTCATGGGTACATGATACCGGTAACACATAGACCACAAAGTGCAACCCCCGACCGTTTACCAAATCTAGCATGTATAAAGCAGTTGAGTATGGACTACGTAACACCGGTACCAATCTCCAGCCACGAAACGTATCCATTTCCAAATGTAGTCCCAAAGCACATGATACCAGTAACACATCAACCACAAAGTGTAATCCGTGACTACAACTAACTCTAATGCACATAATCAATGTATGAATGCAACATACATACAGCAATCACCGCACTGGTATCACCTCGGCCACGTCGGATTCCGTCTCATATATATAACCAAACACACTACGATCACGGTACCGGTATCACCTCGGCCACACTTGATCCCGCTATACATATCCATAAACATCTCATATCATAATTGTAAAAAATATATATATAACACATGACATGTCATCATCATACTTGAGTAATTAAAATAATCATGTACAACCTTACACATGTGAGCAATTCTATAATAATAAAACAATCCAAAAAAAAAAAAAGGCAACCATCCCTCACCTTGTTGATCTCTACTTGTGTTAGGGTCAAATGAGGCCACCGATCAATCCACTAAGTTTCTATCTCGGGGCTCGTGTGCATCACTGTCCTAGACACAAGGGAAATCATACATCAGTACGTGTCGAAAAGATTGGGAGAGGCCCACTTGGGTCACCCCCAAAAGATACAGACAAGGTTTCCCAGTGACAGTAATGTCATCGGAAACACCCACCGAAAATAGGGTATTTCCACCAGAAATATCGATATTTCTGGTGGTGGTGACAAAGAGCTCACTGAGCTCTATGGTTCACCGGAAACAACCCACCAGAAGTAGGCCCAACGGATCCAGTGGCTTCCTTCTAATGGCAATACAGACTGTCCACTCGAATTGGAGCTTTCTAGCTCGGGCCCCATCACCGAGATTTTCTCCGTGGAGGTTGTAGGGAATGGTCCTAGCATCATTCTAAGCCAATAATATCCCGATTACATCGAGTTGTTTGGGAGATACATTGATCTAACGATTGAAACCCTAGTTAGTCATTTGGCAATACTTGTTGCCAGAGCTCATCGGGCTTGGTTTGAGCTCTACAACAGAATCGAGATGGTGGAATACGCATTCGCCGAACTCAACATGGTTTGTATACTAAGATTCCATCCAAACCTAGCTTAATCTAGGTCAAAATGAAGAGAGAGAGTGGTGGAAGTGAGTGCACTTACCTCCAGCAAAGATTTCAGTGACTAGTCGACAGCCGGCACCAAGGTAAGACCTCCTCCTTCTTCTTCCCCTTCTTCTTCCTTCTTCCCCTCTTTCTCTCCTCTCCTCCTTATGTGTTAAGTTGGACCTTAGGGTCCATTTGGTTGGACCGTATTCGAACCAATCGGGTTAATACAACTTTCGGAGCCCAAAAGCCCAACTATTTATGTCACACCCGCTCACACGAATCGGGCAAGGACCAGTTAACACCGTTAACCCAAACCGCCAGATCATCGACATCGATTCCACCACATCATACACACAACTAATAAAAGCTTGTCAGATCAGCGGAAGACTAGGTTTACCTGTGAATATTCCCATAATACTTGATACCCGAATTGTGATACAATAGTTATATACATGTGGGTCCGAAGGCGTGATATTTACATAATAACAGTTCAATTCACATATCAAGTACATAAAGGAAACCATCAAAAATCAGAATATACAGCTCGGCTCGGTATCAAAGGCTAGAGCTCAGCTCGGCATTAAGGTTTGAGCCCAACTCGGCATCACATGGTAGAGCTCAGCTCGGCCTCAAAAGTGGAGCTCAGCTCGGCATCAGAACTGCAGTCCCGTAACACAACTCTCGCATGGGCAATCAGTGTCATGCCCTAACTCCTCATGGACCCACCAGTCCTCTTCAGGGAACTCAACCGTGGGACCCGACCCGTGCTCTTTAGATGGATGACCAGAAATCATCTAAAACAGTCACGTGGATGAGCTCACTAGCTCAGTAAGTGGTAAGATGGACCACACAGCAGTCCACACAACAAACACAATCATATGCACTACATGCTATGCAATACATTTTAAATCACATCCACCTAAGCAACATTACTAAGTCTTTGGTATAGTGCTACTACAGCCACAGTGCGCGTATACTCCGGGTACGAGCCGCGAACTCCATCCCGCGATACACCCATAGGGCTGTCGGAGAAGGCCCACCGTGAGTACTCAGAAAGTAAAAACAATGTCGACCACCGGCTCTCAATAGAAAAGTAAATGACTGAAATTAAAGGTGTTGACTCCAGCAATTTAAAAGCAGTACGATTGGCCCTCTTGAATATACCATCGGGGTTGCCGACTGTCCTAATGACCCGTCGGGCGTTATGTCTAACCGCCACAGTGACCCGACAACCGTGACCACTGCTTCCCCCCAAATGGTAACCCAACACCTTAACCTCTGTTGGGAAGGGTCGTAGCACGGGATGGTGAAAATCCTAAACCGCATGCTCCTATATGACAATAGTACGATTGCATAGTGCCACCGCGTCCCATACCACGGGCCACCAATGCACTCGTTTCCAAGCCGACTATGGCATCTAGTCTATTAATGCATTGTGCACAATGATGTCAACATTCATCACATAAGCATCTTATCACTTGGCATTTAGAAAGTAAACATAGCACACATGCATAACAATGTGAGGATGACTAATCTACATAGCATTTTCATGATGGCATGACTAGACTAGATACAATTAAATGAATGCCAAACAATGCCTTGAAACAAGGCCAAACGTCCTCTCCCCACTTACCTGTAGTGTACAAGGATTCTCATTCGGTACGGGTGAGATCCAGCGCGAGAAGCGTAGGATTTGACGAACCTAACATGAGTGAGCGGGGTTAGTATTTCACCATTTTAGGATCAAAATTAACGAGATCCGATGACAAAATCATGTTTAGAACGTTAAAAGAAGGTCGCACGTCCGATTTGGGTCCAATCGGAAGTAAGAATCACATTCGAGGCCCCACAGTGGGTCGACACCCACTGTCGCCCACCGCGATCAAGGGTAGGTGGCCACTGGTTGGCCCGCCGATTGGGCAAGGGGGCTGCTAAGATCAGCGGCCAGGGTGGCCCACCGATTTGCCCGTTGTGCCAAGGCCCGCCTCTCAAAGGGTGCCACAAGTGGCAGATGGCCCACCGGTCTTGCCCACCGGTCTTGGCGGGAAAACTGCTGTTTCTTCCCAACTTCCTCCATTCTTTGGGGATTCAAATGGGGCTTTTCCCAACCCATTCTTCACACTTTCAATGTCTTATAGGATGGTTCTAACCTAGATCTAGGTTAGATTCAAGTGATGGGAAGCCATCTTACCTTCTTTGCTCAAGAACACCTTCAAACCCTCAAAACCACTTCAAATCCACAGTGCTTCTCCAACCTTGTCAATACCTCTTCAAATCCTTCAAGATCAACACATAAATCATCTATTAAACCTTAGATTCATCATTTCAAAGGGGATTTACAAGATCTCAAGAAACCCTACTCGAATCAAGGGTTTTACTTGGGTATGATGAATGTTTAAGGAACCCAACTTTGCTTACCTCTAAATGTAGATCTAGTGTTGAAGATCACTCTTCCGGGGCCGGAATGGGAAGATCAAGCTTCGGCACCGCTGAAATCCTTCTCTTCTTCCTCTTCCTTCTCTTCCCTTCTTCTTCCCTTTCTTTCTCTCTCTCCTTACTATCCTCACCAACGATCTGAGTGTCATAAATGAAAAGAAAAGAAACCATAAATGCTATATATATACTTCTTAATTAACTACTAATTCACATGGATGGGTCACTGTGGGTGGGCGCCACCGTCGCCCACCGTCGCCCACCGAGGGCCAAAACTTGGGATTTTGAGAGTTCGGCCTCCTGAACCCCACCCGGCATACGATGTAATATACGTATACACCTTAATATACAGCTACAATACCTGCTTTATCCATATATGGTCTTATGATAGGTGCATGTACACGGCTTGGGTACTCCCGTCTCTTCTGGCACTAGCTCGGACTTGTCAGGCCAGCCGGTGTTTAAGGTCACCCTTGCCATCATAGTCCATAAGGAGCCCGCTCTAACTCTCTCCGGTTCGGGTCCTGCATAGTTAAACCGGGTCAACCGTGTAATCAGACCGGGTTTAAGAAGTAGGGTATTACAATTTAGGTCCGCGAAATGCTCATGACACGAGGAAAGTGTTAAAGATGATTTGGGATCATCCGAGACTGCTTACGATGCAAGTGGTAGGACCCACGGGCATCGGAACCTTGACAGCAACCTGTATGGCTCACCGAAAATAGCCCACCGGATTCAGGCCCAGTACTGCTTGTTGTCCACCAACTGGCCTTGCACGGGTGGCTGCCCTAGCCCATGCTCATGGTGTTTCGACAACTTTGATACATGCCAGGATTTATGTGTGAGGAGTCAGGTCACTTATCGTCTGAGATCGAAAGGTATGAACCTCCTCCAGTTAGATTGACACGCAATGCACGAACACTTGGGGTCATCTCCCTTC
>CM040963.1:20060886-20091043 GCA_022985045.1 Macadamia tetraphylla | reverse complement strand
GGGTGCGCCTAAGATACTTACATACCCTTTATCCGTGACATGGCCTTATGATATGTGCATGACGCAGCTTGGGTATCCCATCTCTTCCGCACGGCTCGACTTGTTGGGCCCGTGTTTAAGGTCACCCTTGCCATCATAGTTCATAAGGAACCCGCCTAACTCTCTCCGGTTGGGTCCCGCATGGTTAAACAGGTCAATCGTAATCATGCCGGGTTTAAGAAGTAGGGTAACATTTACCCCCCTTTCCAAAAAATTTTGCCCTCAAATTGGTGTAATCGGTTGTTAAAAAAGATGAGGGTACTTGGCTTGGATTTCATCCTTTTTCTCCCAAGATGCTTCTTCAAGGAATGATTAGCCCATCGCACCTTTACATAGGAAATGGAGCGTCATGAAGGGTCTTCACCTTCGTCCAAAATTTCAGGTTGCTCAGATAGGTCATATCGCTTCCGGATATTCGTTCCAGAGTAATACATGAGAGGGATCATGAACGATCGCAAAGATGGATACATGAAATACATTATGAACATCCCCGAGTGAAGGTGGCAGAGCAAGCATGTAGGCTACTGAGCCAACCCGGGCTAAGTCCAATGTATCTTGGGCTCAACTTTCCCTTTCTGTGAAACCTTTGCAACCCTTTAGTAGGAGAGACCTTGAGGAATACCTTTCTCCTGGCTGAAATTCAATGTCTTTTCTACGGGTGTCTGCATAACTCTTCTAACGGGACTGAGCTGCTTTAATCCGTTCTCGAATAACATCGACCTTGTCACAAGTCATCTATATCATTTCTGCGGGTGTCTGCATAGCTCTTTTGACGGGACTGAGCTGCTTTAATCCGTTCTCGAATAACATCGACCTTGTCACAAGTCATCTGTATCATTTCAGGTCCTAACATTCGGCGTTCGCCTACCTCATCCCAATACGGAGGAGTTCTGCACTTCCTACCATATAATGCCTCATACGGAGCCACCCCAATTGTAGCTTGGTAACTGTTGTTATAGGAAAACTCCATAAGGGGTATATATTCTTCCCAACTACCACACATTTCCATTGTACATGCCCTGAGCATGTCTTCTAATATTTGTATGGTTCGCTCCGACTGACCATCGGTCTGTGGGTAGAAAGTAGTACTCAAATTCAATTGTGATCCCAAGGCACACTGGAAGCTTTTCCAAAATCTAGAAGTGAACCTTGGGTCCCTATCTGATACAATGCTCACTGGCACTCCATGCAAGCGCACTATGTTATCCATGTAAAGTTGTGTTAATTTGGCCATAGAGAACTTGGTCTTGATGGGAATGAAATGAGCAGTCTTAGTAAGCCATCAACGATCACCCATATTGCGTCCATCCCCTTAGGTGTACATGGTAGTCCGGTGACGAAGTCCATTATAATCCTATCCCACTTCCATTCTGGTACTGGGATTGGCTGAAGAGTACCATACGGTCGATGCCTCACCGCTTTTACTTTTTGGCATGTAAGACAAGTTGCCACATACAGAGCTATTGTGACTTTCATGCTTGGCCACCAGTAATTTTGTTCGAGGTCTTTGTACATCTTTGTACTTCCTGGGTGGAGTGAGTACTCGAGCTATGTGCTTCTTGCACTATCTTGTCTTGTATATCCAAATCATCGGGTACACACAATCTACCTCGAAACATCAATGCCCCATCACTGGCTAAAACAAAATCTGGGTCGTTTATTGTTTGATCTTGAACCTTAACTCTGATCCGCCGTAATTCAGGATCCAAAGGTTGTTTCATTATTACCTCTTGCCTAATAGTCGGATGCACTTGTAGAGCGTCAATGCGATACAACCATTTAAGGTTTTCGGTTGACGCTCCAATTCTAAGGTTGCCCTTCATATAAGAGAGCTTCATCCATTAGTGTCGCCTCCTGCATAAGTGGTGGGCTAACTGCTAAGCATGAGAGTGACACACGTGCTCTTCCGACTCAACGATCGCCACTACATTAGCCTTGCCGGATGATATTGAATGTCGCAGTCATAATCCTTCATGAGCTCAAGCCATCTCTCTCGCCTCATGTTCAAGTCCTTCTGGGTGAAAAAGTACTTAAGGCTCTTATAATCACTGTATATCTCACACTTCTCCCCATACAAATAATGTCGCCAAATCTTAAGGAAAAATGATCGCTAGTTCCAAGTCATGAGTGGGGTAGTTCTTCTCATACTCCTTTAGTTGTCGGGATGCATACGCTATTACCTTACGCTGCATGAGAACACAACCCAACCCAACTTTGGAAGCATCGTGTAGTGTCATTTCACTGTGCCTTCAGGATGGTCAACAAGGTGACACCAACCTCTTCTTCAATTCCTAGAAACTCTTCTCACATTCCTCTACCCAGTCGAATTTCACACCCTTTTTTGTTAATTTAGTCATTGCTGCTGAGATTCGAGTGAAATTCTCAATGAAGCGCCGACAGTACCCAGCCAAACCCAAGAAGCTTCTAATTTCAGTGACATTCTTAGGGCTTTCCCATTCTACTACTGCTTTCACCTTATCAGGATCTACCTCGATTCCGGCCTTAGACACTACGTGCCCCAGGAATCCAACTTGCTCAAGCCAAAATTCACATTTGCTGTATTTGGCAAACAATCGTTGTTCTCTCAACCTCTGCAACACCATTCTCAAATGTTGGGTGTGCTCCTCTTCTGTCTTGGAGTAGATCAATATGTCATCAATAAAAATAATTACCTATTTATCGAGTACATCGTGAAATACTCGATTCATTAAATCCATGAATGCTGCCGGTGCATTGGTTAACCCAAAAGATAACACTAGGAACTCATAGTGACCATACCGAGTCCTAAATGCTATCTTGGGTATGTCGCTGCTCTTTATCTTGAGCTAATAATAGGTTGATCTAAGGTCTGTCTTTGAAAATACCCTTGCACCCTGTAGTTGGTCAAATAAATCATCAATGCGTGGCAATGGATACCGGTTCTTAATGGTTAGCTTATTCAACTCCCGGTAATCAATGCACATACGTAAGCTGCCATCTTTCTTCTTGACAAATAATACTAGGGCACCCCAAGGTGAAACACTTGGGTGAATAAATCTCTTTTCCAATAATTCTTGCAACTACATCTGCAACTCCTTCAATTCAGCTGGTGCCATCCTGTACGGAGCCTTAGATACTGGAGCTGCTCCAGGAGTCAAATCTATGGCAAACTCCAACTCTTTATCTGGTGGTAAGTGCATCAGATCATCTGGGAAGACGTCAGGAAACTCTTTAACCACCTTTACCTCTTCTAGAGGTGTAATCCTTGCATCAACATCAAGTACCGATGCTAAGTAGCCATGACATCCACTCTCCAACAATTTTACCGCTTGAAGGGCGGAGACAAGGACCTTTCTCGCCCGTTTCATTTTATCTGCACGGTATACCAATTCTCTTCCTTCATCATATGTCACCCTAATCAGCTTTTTAGCACACATCACATTAGCTCGATGAGCTAACAACCAATCCATGCCCAGTATAACATCAAAATTCTGCATATTGAACTTAATGAGTTGTGCATCAAAGTTCTTCCCACTAATTTTCACTGGGCACGTCCCATACACCTCCTTCAACTGTGTAACTTTACCAGTAGGCATACTAGCAATCATCCCATGATCTAGGGTCCTAGGTGGCATGCCAAGTTTCTCAACAAATCTCTTAGATACGAATGAATGTGTAGCTCCTGAATCGAATAAAACATAGGCTGGTATGCCCGATATAGATAGGACACCTAGTGTAACAATGCATATAATTTCAGCAGGTCATCAATATTTAACATAAGAAAATTCTTAAATTTAAAATGTACCTGCTACCACTTCTGTGGTGGCCTCAGCTTCCTCAGCTGATAGGGCATACATCCTTCCTATGTAGGTTTCCCGAGTTAAGGGAGGTCGACCGAGAGGGCTCGCGGAGGGCAAGGCTGGTCTGACCCGACAGTTTTTTGTATAGTGCCCATAGGAATGGCAGTTAAAGCAACGGATCTGAGATGTCGGAACTGGGGCGGGGCCCCTCTGCACTTGATCCATTGAAGATGGAGGTTGGGGCAGCCTTGGAACTGTAGGTGCTGCACTAGTGTTCAGGCGAAAAGATGTGGAGCCCGATCCACCAGGTGGTCTAGGAGGGTAGCCAGATGGCCTATAAGGCTGCCTATATGTAGGCCCAGAACTGTATGACCCACGGTATGCCTTGGAGGGGTTACCCATATCCGGAAATGGATTTGTTCTCTTCCACAATCCAGGTGTGAGGGATTGTTCTCCCTTCTGCTTATCCTCCATGGTCTTGGCCTTCTGCACAATCTGGCCATAGTCGGTCAAATCCAAGACCTCCAGTACAGACCCAATGGATGCCTTTAGGCCCTTTAGAAATCTCGCAGCCTTCTCTTCAGCTATCCTCATATGCCTAGGGGCAAAATGGAACAAGCTCTCAAACTGCTGTTGGTACTTAAGGATAGTCTTACCTCCTTGAGTTAAGGCCATAAACTCAGTCTCCTTACGGTCTCTGAAGCTACGCAGGTAATGATTGTCCAAGAACAACTCCTTGAACTGTTCCCAGGTGGGTTCCGGATGGGCAGCCAACAATATGGGCTTAGAGGCTTGCCACCAAGAGTTGGCCTCCTTCTTGAGTTGCAACCCCGCACAAATGAGTTTCTGTGCATCTGTGCACTCAATCACCTCAAATATTTTCTCTAGCTCCTGGATCCACTGGTCCGGCTCCAGAGGATCACTCCCCACCTTAGAGAATACAGGTGGCAAGTTCCTCTTGAATGACTCCACTACCTTTGACGTGTTATTTGTTGGCGGGTAATTAGGAGCATAAGCCGGATAGTAAGAGTATGGAGGGGGCACCCCATACGGAGGAATACTAAATGACGGAATTGGAGGTGTACCTCCCACTTGTGGCCCCGTTCCAGACCCTACAGGAGGTCCTGCGGAGTAAGTATCCGGGAAGGTTGACCTGATTGAGAAAGGTCCAATTGTTGCTGAATAGCAGTCATAAATGCTTGCTGTTGCTGAAGCATTTGTTGCTGGAAAGCCTGTTGTGACTACTGAATTATAATAGCAACATCCCCTGGGGTAATAACCGGTGGAGGGTCTGGAAGTGTAGTCATAGGTGGGTTCCCATGTGCCCCACCCTGACCAAAGGTCTCTGGAGGTGGTGGAAGTGAGGTTTGCCCCACAGAGCGGGACCTCCTGGGATTTAGTGGTCGACCAACCGGACGAGGACCACGCGGGGTACCTCGTGCATTGCTACCAGATCTAGTACGTACCATCGTATCCCTGTACCTGGAACATTTCATATATCACATTGGTTAAACACCATAGAATTGATATCGGCACACAATTATATGCCATCACATAGGGTATTGTAGTGTATGATAGTCTGCAACTAACCGCAACTTAATTCCAAAATACAGGGCTAGTGCTCCAACAAGTATGTCAATGGTCCCACTTGACCATAACATATTATTATAAGAATAATAAAAATAATCATAATAAGTATATTAATAATAATAATAATAAAAATCCCATTTTTTAAGTTTTCTCTCAACCGGCGGGTGACATCGACGGGCAGGTGGGCCAGTCGGTCCAAAACTTCAATCGACGGGCTGACACCGCCGGGCAGGTTGGCCCGCCGGTCCTGACCGAGTGAAAAACTCGAACAGGGCCTTTTAAGCTTTGTTTTCCTTATTCATTTCATTTTCCTCTCTCTCTCTCTCTCTCTCTCTCTCTCTCTCTCCCAGACGATTTTGGAGGCATCTTGACGCTTCCACTCGCGATCCCACTCAATGACCCGGCACTTTTGAGAAGATTCAACCCTCCACTTACAAGTAAGTTTTCTTCCTCATTTCTTCTCAGAACTTGCAATTTGGGGTAGAAACTCATGAGTGGTCTTAAATCTCTCTTCCTTTCCATGTTTCTTTCCATAGAATAGTGATTTCATATGAATGTGATGTTCCTCTTGTAGTTTATTTATAGTTCTAGGATTTACTTCTCCATTTTTGAGAAAAAACCCCAACCGTGCCCTAGTTTTCTCAAATTTGGGGATTTTTTTCAATTCCTGCTCTTTTTCCCCAATTAATGGCTCAAATGCAATGCATTATGCGTGATTTGTACTTAACATGCTGTAGAAATCATAGAAAGTCCCTTATACTTGAAATCCCCATATCTTCCCATGAAAATCCATCTTTTGTGTTAGGTTTTCTTTGATTTTTCTTTACATCCTTTGGCATTTGTGGACCCCAATAGCACATTAGCATATATTTTTGCATGTTCTTGATTGTAGAATGACGGCATTTCATCCATGAGCATGTAAGCTTCATGCTTCACTCTATTGTGAGTCTTTCCATTTTTTTGTTTTCTTCCTTAGATTGAACTTGCCCCTTGAGAATCGGGGTTTTCTCCTTCCTTAATTGTCATGCTTTATATGCCTCTTGCCGCATCACTGTTTTGCCATAATCTCTGTCTTGTCACTGTCCAGGCATTTCATTTATAGACTTTTTATCGTTTTTTTTTTCACTTGTCACATTTTGTCACCTTCTATTTCTTCCCATGCTTTCTATTTTGTCACTTACCCTTCTTTCCTCTTTTTCTTTCCAGGATGTCATCTCGTAAAGGCAAGGAGCCCGCATCCTCTGGCACTCGGCGTAAGACCACCGCTTCTAGGCGGAAGAGTGCGGGAACTAGTTCTCCAGCCCCCCGCACAGGGAGACCAGACTGCCGGTTTGATCCTTCGACTACGATGAGGAGCTCTTCCGCTTCTCGAGGCAACAGACCAATCGGCCTTCTAAGAGGTCGGTAATGATGGAAAGACTATGGTAGTTGTGACTTCCACAAGATTTAGCTTCAGAGAGGTTCAAGCACTAGTGGCGCTCTATCCTCCATGTAGACCGTCGTCTACTGAGCGGTTGGTCCAGTAGATTCTCTGCAACTGGAGGTTTCCTACCGACTGGGAGTATGCTATAATCAGTATGGTGAAGGGGGTGGACATTCAGCTGACTATGGACACCCTGGCTAGTATTTTGGGTATCTCCTCAGCTGGGCACCGTTACTACAGTCCTCCCAGGAGTAAGCCCCTGGGTCCATTTATGAGTTTGGAGACACCGGACTACATCTATGAGACCATCTATGGCAGCAGTGCACGTCCGGAGTCTGAGACATCCTTTTTCCCGGAGGTTCGTGTATTTGCCCGATTGGTCCAGTTCAACTTGCTCCCCAGAGGAGGTCACCAGAACCAGGTGGGCTTCATGGTGGTCTTTTTAGCCTTCTGCATCTATAAGGCTTTAGAGAGAGGTGACGATCACTTGTTCTTACCCTATGTCATCCTCAAGACCATGGAGCACCACACTTCTCACCCCGAGGATGGAGGATTCCCATATGGTAGGATCCTTACTAGGATCTTTGAGTTCTTCGGAGTGGACCTGAGTGGTGAGGAGGGGAAGACTCCAGCAGACAAGTTCGATAGGGGAAATCTCTTATGGATGGGTCTCCACACCCTTATGGATACACCTCAGAGAGCAGGAGCTCAGAGAGGTAGGGATAGGAGGGCTGCCCCTATGGAGGATGTTCCCATGGAGGAGGAGTCTGGCGAGGAGGATGAGGACTATGTTCCTCAGGATGAGGAGGATGATTTGGTGGAGGAGGACATCCTTGAGGAGGTGCCTCAGGAGTCGAGAGGTACTGATCCTGGCTTCACCAGAACTGCAGGCCCACAACATAGAGCCCCACCACCTGAGAGTGGTGCATATGATTTTTAGGGCATGATGTCCACTATGAGGGCTTTGAAGGATGGCCAAGATCAGATGCTAAGAAGACTGGACGAGAGTGCTTTCAAGAAGGAACGCATCCTGGAGAGGCAGGCTACCTTGGAGGATTTCATCCTCAGACTGGGCCAGGACTTGGATACCACGGCCAATGCCATCTTAGCAGATTTTGGCCAACTTTGGAGGGAGGTACGGCGGGTGAACTCGAGGTTTGACTACTACAACCATCGCCTCAACGTCAACTCTAGACCTCCGGCGAACGTAGTAATAATAGACGACAACGACGACGATGATCAGTGAGGACTTAGCTCGTCCACACCAGCTTCTCACCTGTTCCATGTTGTCTATCCTATTGTATTTTTCCTTTCTTTTCTCATTCTTTGTACTTGCTCTGTAACTGGACTTATTTGTGGGATGATGTGTTTTGACAGTGGTCTGTGGTGAAATTGTATGTTTGAATACTGGTGTAGTTTAATTGTGGTGTCTTTTGTCAATTTTGGATCATTGATATTATATATCTGTTGTTTATCAGGTGTTTGTGTGAAAATTTTTGGAAATCTCATTTTACGCCATTATGCTGTCGAAATTTCGTCAAACTTGCCCTCGATGGGTTATGACACTAACTAAATTAACCTTTTATTTTCTCTCACGCATGCCATGAATGCAATGACTAAATGCAACCATTTTTAATACTTTCTTCCTTTGGCTTTTAACCCTTTAAAGTTTTTACATTAACTCAATCCCAGTTCCTATTATAGATTCTCTGGGTCTAAGCGGTATCTTTGTGAGTGGAGCGAGCATCACGCTCGATATCCTTATTGTCACACCCGTTCACCGAGCGGGCGATGATGCGTTAACACCGGATAACCCAAACCTGTCAGGATCAACTGATACAGTATTCCACCACAGCATACACACAACTAAGAAAGAGCTTATCAGTTCAGCGGAAGACTTGGTTTACCTGTGAATATTCCCATAATACTTCATACCCGAATTATGATACAATAGTTAAATACATGTGGGCCCGAAGGCATGATATTTACACAATAAGAACACAATTTACATATCAAGTACTCAAAAGGAATCATCAAAAATCAGAGTGTATAGCTTAGCTCGGTATCAAAGGTTGAGCCCAGCTCGGCATCAAAAGGTAGAGCTCAGCTCGGCATCAAAAGTGGAGCTCAGCTCGGTATCAGAACTGCGGTCCCGTAGCACAATCCTCGCACGAGCAATCCGTGCCATGCTCTAACTCCGCAGGGACCCACCAGTCTTCTTTAGGGAACTCAACTGCGTGACCCACCCCATGCTCATCTGATTGATGACCTACAAAATCATCTAAAAGGGGTGCACACTTGGGATGAGCTCATTAGCTCAGTAAGTGGAAAGATGGACAACACAGCATTCCACACAACAAATCACAACCATATGCACTATATGCTATGCAATACATTTTTATTCACATCCACCTAAGCAACATTACTAAGTCTTTGGTTTACTGCTACTACAACCACAGTGCGCGTATACTCCGGGTACGACCCGCGAACTCCATCTCGCGATACGCCCATAGGGGTGTCGGAGAAGGCCCACCGTGAGTACTCGGAAAAGTAAAACATGCCGACCACCGACTCTCAACATAAAATAAATGACAGAAATTAAAGGTGCTGACTCCAGCAATTTAAAAGCAGTACGATTGGCCCTCTTGAATATACCACGGGGTTACCGATGTCCTAATGACCGGTCGGCGTAATTCTAACGCACAGTGACCGACAACCGTGACCACTGCTTCCCCCTAAATGGTAACCCAACACCTTAACCCCTGTTGGGAAGGGTCGTAGCACGGGAAGGTGATAATCCTAAACCGCATGCTCCTATATGACAATAGTACGATTGTATAGTGCCACCGCATCCCATACCATGGGCCACCAATGCACTCATTTCCAAGCCGACTACGACATCTAGTCTATTAATGCATCATGCACAATGATGTCAACATTCATCACATAAGCATATCATCACTTGGCATTTAGAAAATAAACACAACACCCATGCATAACAATGTGAGGATGACTAATCTACATAGCATTTTCATGATGGCATGGATAGACTAGATACGATTAAATGAATGCCAAACAATGCCTTGAAACAAGGCCAAACGTCCTCTCCCCACTTACCTGTAGTGTACAAGGACTCACGCTCGGTACGGGTGAGATCCGGTGTGAGAAGCGTAGGATTTGATGAACCTATCATGAGTGAGCGGGGTTAGTATTTCACCACTTTAGGATCAAGATTAACATGATCCAATGACAAGATCATGTTTAGAATCCTAAAAGAAGGTCACACGTCCGTTTTGGGTCCAATCGGACGTAAAATCACGTTCGAGCCTCCGGGTGGGTCGGACAACCCACTTGTCGACCCACGTCATCCACCGGTCTTGACGGTGGGTAGCTCAACCACCGGTTGGCCCGATCGACCCAGGTTGGGCCGAGGTCCTGCTAAGATCGGTGGGCGGGTGGCCCCTGATCGGCCAGTTTGGCTCCGGTTGGGCCGAGGTCCCCCTCGGGGGTGCCAGTGGGCCAAATGGCCCACCGATCTTGGGGAACTTCTATTTCTTCCCAAACTTCTCCCAACCTTTGGGGATTCAAATGGGGCTTTTCTAAACCCATTCTTCACACATTCAAGGTCTCATAAGATGGTTCTAACCTAGATCTAGGTTAGATTTAAGGAATGGAAAACCATCTTACCTTCTTTGCTCAAGAACTACTTCAAAACCCCAAAATCACTTCAAATCAACAATGCTTCTCCAACCTTGTAAATACTTCTTCAAATCCTTCAAAATCAACACATAGATCATCTATTAAACATTAGATTCATCATCTCAAGGGGGATTTACAAGATCTCAAGGAACCCTACCCAATTCAAGGGTTTTACTTGGGTATGGTGAAAGTTTAAGGAACCTAGCCTTTGCTCACCTCTAAATGTAGATCTAGTGTTGGAGATCACTCTTCCGGCGTCGGAATGGGAAGATAAAACCTTGGCACCGCTGAAATCCATCTCTTCTTCCTCTTCCTTCTCTTCTCCTCTTCTTTCCCTTCTTTTCTCTCTCCTCTTTACTCTTCTCACCAACGTACGAGTGTCATAAATGAGAAAAGAAAAAGGAACATAAATGCTATATATACTTCTTAAAATAACTAAGTATTCACATGGGTGGGTCACTCAGGTGGGTGGATGCGCCCACCTATCCGCCCACCTGAGGGCCAAAACTTGGCCAACAAATGGGATTTTGACAGAATTCGGCCCTCGGCACGAATCTCACTCTTGGCATAAGATGTAATATACGTATGCGCCCTAAGATATGGCTACATACCTGCTTTATCCGTATATGGCCTTATGATATGTGCATGTACAAGGCTTGGGTACTCCCGTCTCTTCTGGCACTGGCTCGGACTTATCGGGCCAGCCGGTATTTAAGGTCACCCTTGCCATCATAGTCCATAAGGAACCCCCTCTAACTCTCTCCGGTTCGGGTCCTGCATGGTTAAACCGGGTCAACCGTGTAATCAGGCCGGGTTTAAGAAGTAGGGTATTACAATATTCGTCTATGAGTAATACCTCTTGGGGTCTTTCGGTACTTAGCTGTGGTAGCACTTCAAAATATACCGATCGTTCGAGGTCAGTGAAGTCAGAGGTGGCCAACTGTGATAGTATGTCTGCACTAACATTCTCTTCCCGTGGCACCTGCTATATCTCGAAATCCTTGAAGGCTGTTATTCTTTCTCACATTGTCTTCAAGTACCCAGCCATCCTTTGTTCCTTGGCTTCATAGTCTCCATTCACCTGTCGCACCACGAGCTGTGAATCACTATACACCACCAGCTCCTGTACCATCAAAGCCCGAGCCAGATTAATTTCGCTATTAACGCTTCGTATTTTGCTTCATTGTTGGAGGCATCGAAGTCGAACCGTAGGGCGTACTCTATCTTGAAACCTTCGGGGCAAACCATTATAATTCCTGCGCCACTTCCTGCGCTGTTGGAAGCACCATCCACGTACAATGCCCAAGCCTTTTTTCCTCGGTCCTCGGCAAATTCCTGGGCATCATCAGGGAGCGTCGTCTTGGCGATGAAGTCTGCGAGGGCTTGTGCTTTAATTGCAGTTCTCGTTTTGTACTGGATGTCGAATTCTCCCAACTCTATGGCCCAGTTTACCAGGCGATCGGACATATCCGACCGCTGCAGTATCTTCTTCAGGGGATGGTCTGTGAGTACGCATACCGTATGTGATTGAAAATAGGGCCTCAGCTTTCTTATCGTTGTTACCAGGGCATACGCCACTTTCTCCATCTTTTTGTATCTTGTTTCGGCATCTAGCAGGGTTTGGTTGACATAGTATATTGGCCGTTATTGGCTTCCTTCTTCCTTCATCGATCTGCGCTTATCCTCTGTCTGACAAAGATATAGCGCAAGGTATCCCGTGTTTGGCTCGTCGTGATGGGGGTGCAGCAGTACTCCTTCAGCTGTTCAAAGAACTTTTCGCACTCCTCTGTCCATTCGAACTTTTTGGTCCCCTTCAAGGCTTTGAAGAAGGGGAGTCACCTGTCAGCCGACCGAGACATGAATCGCCCTAGGGCGACGACTCGACCTGTTAGCACATGGACTTGCTTCACATTCTGGGGTGACCTCATATCCCGAATGGCTTGTATTTTCACTAGGTTAGCTTCAATTCCCCTCTCCGAGACAATGAAGCCGAGGAACTTTCCCGAGGCTACTCCGAATGCACACTTTGCCAAGTTCAGCTTTATGTTGTACCGCCTCAGCACCTGAACGCCTTTTCTAAGTCTTGAATGTGTCGTTCCGCCTTCAGGCTTTTTACGAGCATATCATCCACGTACACCTCCATGGTTTTGCCGATCATCCCCTTGAAGATTTTATTCACCAGCCTTTGATAGGTTGCCCCTGTGTTTTTTAGCCCGAAGGGCATGATTTCATAGCAGTACAGTCCTCCCTCGGTCACGAAAGATGTTTTTGGGACATCAACCTCTAACATCTTGATCTGATTGTACCCCGAGTATGCATCCATGAAGCTCAGCGCCTCATATCCTGCCGTGACATCAATGAGGAGGTCTATTTTTGGCAGGGGGTATGCGTACTTCGGACAGGCCTTGTTCAGGTGGGTGAAGTCGATGCAGATACTCCACTTTCCATTTGCCTTCGGGACCATCACCACGTTGGATATCCACTCCGGGTATTGGATCTCATAGATGAACTGGGCCTTCAGCATCTTCTCTACTTCTTCGTCTATTTTCTGTTACCTTTCGGGGGCGAAAGTCCTCTTCTTCTGCTGCACCGGCTTCTTCACCGGATTAACATTCAGATGATGCTCTATAACCTCTTAGTCTATTCCAGGCATGTCTGAAGCCAACCAGGCGAAGACGTCAAAGTTGTTTCAGAGGAATGAGACTAGTTTCTCTCGTTGTTGCCTTGGTATTGTAGCCTCGATCTGGAATTTCTGAGCGTTATCCCCTACTTCAGCCTCAACTTGTACCAGATCCTTAGCCGGTTCCCCCCGTTGATAACTGGCATCATCGCGTAGATCTTTTATCGGGAGCGCCTCGCCCGCCTTTTCTCTTCCCCGTAAGGTAGTGGCATAGCACCTCCGGGATGCTTCTTGATCGCCTCGACATTCCCCGACACCGTTCTTGGTGGGGAATTTCATCTTGAGATGGGGTGTGGAGATGACAGCCTTTAGTAGGTTCAAACCAACCCTCCCTAGTATGGCATTATATGCCGAGGTAATGCCTACTACCAGGAAGTTGATCACAACTGTTACTTGGCGATCTCCGGTGTCGGCTCTTACTAGCAACTCAATTGATTCTTCCACCTTCACTGGGATGCCGAAGAATCCCTGCAACGGGTGTTCGACTTTCTTCAACTTTCCCTCGTCCAGGCCCATCTTTCGGAAAGCTTCAAGGAACAGGATATCAATTGAACTGCCGTTATCTACTAAGATCCTCTCCACTTGGCAATCTGCTATGGTCATGGTGACTACCAGGGCATCGTCGTGCGGAGTGTGCACCCCTTCCAGATCGTCGTCTGAGAAAGAAATAATCGTCCCCGTCCTTGCCTTCTTGTTTGACCATTCAGCCACATGTACACTTCTCACTTAGGCTTTTGCTTTCCTAGCAGAGATTGAACTTTCTCCAATGGTTAGGCCTCCACAGATGGTTCGCTATAACTCTAGTTGGGCTCTTATTCTCATCTCGGAGGCGATGGTCAGCTTCCTCGGGTGTCTGGTCCCTTCGCCGTTCCTGATTACCTCTGCGGGCAGGCCCCCTTCTTTCATAGTGGCCTCTGCCATCTCTCCGACAGTTGTCCCTATGGTCATTACCATCTTGGACATCCTCCTTTTCGCGGTCCATGAATCGGCCTAGATATCCTCTTTGGATCATTCCTTCTATCTCCCCCTTGAGGTGCCAACAATCTTCGGTGTCGTGGTCGTGGTCCCTGTGGAAGTGGAAATATCTGTCCATATTGCGTCTCTCGAGGTGCCGTCCCATCTTCCCTGGCCACTTCATAGCTCTGGCATCCGGGGAGTCCTTTATCTGCATCAGTACATCCGTTCGTCTCCGATTCAAGGGTGCATATTTCTCGAACTTCCTTGGTGGACTGGGTGCCCGACCGTGCTCAGACTTTCATCTTTTGCCTTCTTCAGAGGGTTTGTCGTCGCCCCTTGAGATCCTTTTCCTTCCCTTCTTCCTTTCGGCTTCTTTATCGGCTTGAAGGGTTTCTTCCATCTGGATGTACTTATAGCACTGAGCTCTCAACTCGGCCAGGTCCCTAGGTGTATGCTTCACCAAAGACCTTTTCAGCTCCTTATCCTTGACGCCTCCCAGCAGGGCTGTGAACTCTTCTTTCGGGTCCAGATCTCTGATTGTGATCTTCTCTTGTTGGAAGCGCTTCATGTAGTTCCGCAGTGATTCTCCTTCATGTTGCTTGACATTGGTCAAGTTCAACATAGTCTTCTGAAGGGGTTGGCTACTGGAGAATCCCTTCACGAAGAAGTAACTTAGATAGCTGAAGCTGTGGATCGACTTCGTCGGCAGATGGTTGTACCATAGCCTTGCTACTCCTCTGAACGTCAATGGCAAGGCGAGACACATAATGTTTTTCAAGACTCGATGGAACTGCATAGCGACCTTGAAGCCTTCCAGATGATCGACGGGGTCCCCAGACCCGTCGTAAGTGTCATACTTGGGCAGGTGAAAGCCGATCGGGAGTGGGTCCCTCATGACCTCATCAGCTAGAGCCGTGTCATTAGTGAGGTCTGGCTCACGAGCGCCCGTTTGATTTTCTGCCACCTTCTTGATCTCATCTTTCAGGTCCAGGATCATTTGCTTTAACCCAGAGTTCTCGTGTCTCTATTCGTCTCCTTGGCGTGGTTCCCCATGTGGGTCTCTGGCGGCACGCCGCGTCCTTCCCCTGGGTGTGGGACTTTCCCTCATTGCTCGGTTTCAAAAATTATGACCGAACCTTATCGATCTTGTACTGCTCCGGTCCTCGTCTCGAGCTCTCTAGGGCTGGATGTGGGGGCCTCGCGGTGCTCTGCCGGTCTTTTGAGAGACAGCTTTGGAGACTTCCTTCATTGCCTCGGCCATTCAGTCATATTTGTCCTGGAGGGCTTTGAACTGCTACCTTGTCACATATTCCTGCACTCCAAGAGGGGGCGGAGGATTACTATCTCCGCACACCGAATATCCGACCGAACGCTGGTACCACACGGAACCTTTCCGATCATCCTTGCCCCTTTCTCGTCCAATTTCTGTCGAGGGAGGGAGCCCTCCTGAAGGTTCCTCCTCCCCCATGTTCATGTTCGATGCGCTCTCATCTTCTTACGATTGTAGGTTCTCCCCACCATTACTGTCGGTTCCCACGGACGGCACTAATCTGTTGCTGTCGAAAATCCGTATGAGCTGATCCTGCACAAGTACAGACGGCAGAGGCCCAGAGCTTTGCCCAGGGTTAGTCCTCGGACGCTCAAGTTAGAGAGATCGGCCGCACAATTTTTTTACAAGAGTAATGGTGTGGGTTTTGATGCTTACCCCCTTCCTTCCTCTCAGGCCCTCTTATATAGCTCTTAGGGTTTAGGGTTTCCCCTTTCCTAGGAGGAGTCCTCCTCGGGTCCACCTCCTTTCCTTTTAGAGTCCTACTTCGACACGTCCTATCCCCTTCGTGGGGAATATTCTTTTCACGCGGTTGACGTGGTAGAGTCCTTGCAGCCTCTATCAGATGGGTGACACGTGTCCAGGTGGGCGACGCGTGTCCTTACCCTACTGGGCAATCAATTTGGCCGTATCGGGAGGTGATGATCAGATTCGGGTAGTAAAAAAAATTGGCTCTTTGTGCTACAGTACAACATCTGTGGACCGAGAGGAATTACAGGATTTTTAGAAACAAGACCAAAACAAGATTCCAGATTGTGGCTTCTATTAAAGATGATATCCTTTCTAAGTGCTCTACTATTCCATTTTCTGGAGTTTATAGTGCAAGAAATCAGATGGTGGTAGATAGTTGGGGGTTACAAATTAATTAGACTATTAAAATTCCAAAGGCTTGCACTTGATTTAATCCCCCCTCCCATATGATTGCTCTACATAGTGATGGTGCGCTTCCTGATGATAAAGCTTCGTATGGTGGGATGATTCGGGATGAAAGAGGCACCCCTATCCTTGCTTATGCAGGTTTGGGTGAGGAGTTGTCCGTCCTTGCTATGGAATTGCTTGCAATTCAAAGAGGGATTTGTATTTGTATTGACAAAGGCTTCCTGGAGGTGTTTATACAATCTGATTCCATGTTGGCAGTTGATATTCTTAATGGTAAGATAGGCGGCCCTCAGAGTATGCAAGTATTTAAAAGCAGAATTTTGCATCTTTGTTGCATGCTTACGTGTAAGGAGATTATACATGTTTGGAGAAAGCAAAATCAGGTAGCAAATTTCTTAGTGTCATTTGCTTCATCTACTATTGAAGTTATCTTATACCCTCCCGATATCGTAGACAATATTCAAGACCTAATATAAGGAGATGCTGATCGGATTACCAACTTTTAGATGTAATTTTTTCTATGTTATTTATGTCCTAGTTTCTATTACTTGATTGCAGGACCGGTCCTTCTTGTTCTGGGAATCCCTTCCCCTCTTTTAGGCATGTCTAAAGGGGGCTCTCTAGGATTGCCTCTAATTATATTTTATCTTTTTTCTTTTCATTCAATTATTCATACTTACCTAGAAAACAAAAAAGAAAGTACACTGAATCAGATCCTAAAATCGTTTCCATGAATCTATTGAGGAGGAGACGCACACACAACTCAAACGTCATTAAAAAAAAGAAAAATGAAAGGGATTCAGAGATATACCTGTAGTCAATCAACTGCAGTACCAAGGTAATAAAAGAAAATAAAGTCAGATGCAACTAATAAACGGGAATTAAGGTAACCATATTGCAACCATAATTCATTGCCGAAGAAAAACATTTGTAACTGTTATAGTTCAAAATAGTTCTCAATTTGTGGTTTAAATCTTATTACCTTATTCACAACATAAGTGCACCAAATTGGACCCTAAACTGATTCTCACACATTCACACTCATAATTGGTAAGGTCCTTGGATACTATAACATCTAAGCAACCTATTCAAGGAAGAGTTTTCTACCATAATTAATACTCAGCGACACTATTAACAGCTCAACCAGCAATAACAAGCTCAAGAGCATAGCGAATCAGTTCACAAGCACAAATTCAAAGGACATTTATTTATTTTTCACTTGCATATTGTTAATCACTTAATACTCAAACATCGAAAAATAAATGAAACAAATCCGTACTCTATGATTTAATAGATCAACAGAGGAGAATTCAAAAGAAAATGGAGAAAAATAAAGAAAAACACAAAACATAGGGAACCTCATATAGTAAATAGCTGTATGTATTCATACCACTAATAATTCAAAGAAAAATGAAGCAACTAGAAGAAATGCAAAAGGAGGAAAGAAGAGAATGGAAGAAAATGAGAGAATAAAGGTTGATTACCTCGAAGTGGTTTCTCCATCTATGCATTTTCGCTCCTGTTCTACTTTGTACAGATCCATACTTCAATTTATGATTCAAAAGAAATAAGAATCCAGCTCAACACAAAAAAGGATTTCAACAACCATTTTACTTGGCTCCTATTCCTAGTAAGTGGAAGATTGAATTTTCAGCACTCCTATTTCTCTACTCTCTCTCCCACTTTCTTTTATTCATCTCAACACTTGATTTTCTCTACTAGAAATCAAAACTTACCATTAATAAGGTAATGCCATGACAGATGAATCCCTAAGAGTTTGGTTAATTTCCGTGTAAGAATTGAAAACCCTCCATGTGTTTTTGAATCTAGTCCGGCCATGGGATAAACCTTATTTATATTGTGGTCATTTGTATTCCTCACAGTTATTTGCTACCTTGTTTGTTAATTAATTGTAATTAATATTTTCTCTACTCTCTCTACCACTCAACATCTTGATTTTCCCTACTAGAAATAAAATCTAACCATTAATAAGGTAATTCACACACAGATGAAGCCACAAGAATTTGATTAATTTCCGTGTAAGAATTGAAACGCCTCCAAGAGGATTTGAATCTTGTCCAAATCCTGAATATGAAAACAGAAAATAATGATTCAAATCCTTTTGTACCTCTTTGTATCCTCTTAAATCCCTTCGTACGACCGTCCATATACTTCTTGTATAGTCTTCTAGTCTCTAACTATAAGTATAGCTATTACAACTCTCAAATTCTCAAATCTCTCTCTACACCTTCCTCATAATCATGGCTTCTTATATTAGTTCTTGTTCACCCTTACCTGCTCTAGCCATTGTCTTCTTCTCCATTTACCTTTCTACCTTTTCCCAAGTTGAAGCTGGTCATGGTAATGGTGGGTTCAGTGTCGATTTTATCCACAGGGATTCAATGCTCTCTCCTTCTTACGATCCATCGGTGACTCATTTCGAGCGTCTGCAGAATGCCTTCCGTCGATCGGTGTCCCGTGTCAATCATTTCAAGCAGTCCTTAATCTCTCCATCTGAAGTTTCGACGCCGGCTTTCCCTGTCGGTGGAGCATACCTCATGGAAATATCATTTGGTACACCACCTGTGTCAAACCTTGCAATTGCTGATACAGGTAGTGATCTTATATGGATACAATGCAAGCCTTGTGTACCATGTTACAAACAAGATGCTCCTCTATTTGATCCTACCAAATCATCAACCTATAAAAACATATCATGCCACACACAAGAATGTGATTTGCTAGAAAATAATACATGTTTATCTGATGGTTCTTGTGGGTATGGTTATAGTTATGGAGACACTTCATTCACTCAGGGTTTTCTTGCTACTGAGACATTCACATTGGGTTCCGCTAGTAGTAGTTCAGTCTCCTTACCAAAGAAAATCTTTGGTTGTGGACAAGACGATGAAGGCAAATTTAATAAGGAAGAAAGTGGTTTAGTTGGCCTAGGAGGTGGTCCTCTATCACTGATTTCACAGATGAAATCAACTATTGGTGGTAAGTTCTCCTACTGCTTGGTTCCTTTAGACAATGCAAATCCAAAGAGCAAATTGAATTTTGGTAGTGATGCTGTGGTCTCTGGTGATGGTGTTGTTTCGACTCCGCTAGTGTCGAAAGATCCAGATACTTACTACTATGTGACCTTGAAGGAATTAGTGTTGGAAATAAGAGATTGGCATACAAGAAGAAGTACTCAAGGAAGGTTAATGCTGTTGAGGGAAACATTATCCTTGATTCAGGAACAACATTGACATTTCTCCCTTCTGATTTCTATGATGATCTTGTATCGGAAGTGAAGAAATCAATTAATGCTGAAACTGTTGCTGACCCTAAAGGGCAACTTGGCTTATGCTACAAAGTTGGTAGTGATATCAATGTTTCAATCGCTGCCCATTTTACTGGTGCAGAAGTACAGTTGAAAACCCTGAATGCTTTTGTTAAGATAAGTGATGAAATTGTTTGCTTTGCCTTTGTACCTGTTAAAGATGATATAGCTATCTTTGGGAATATAGCTCAAAATGATTTTTTGGTTGGACATGATCTTGAAGCAAGGAAGGTCTACTTCAAGCCAACTGACTGCACCAAGCAATAGTTTCTTCAGTTGAAGATTATATGGATATGAACTCTCTCTTTGTAATAATAATATTGCCATTATTTACCGCTTTAGCGTTATTATCTATTATGGATTCTCAATGATACTATTTTCTTATTTCATTGAATTAGTTGGTGTTTTTTCCTTGGTTATTACTTTGATGATCATATCTTTGAAAATCTCTCTCTCTCTCTCGCTCTCTCAGCTAAACAAAAATACAAAATCCTTACAAATTCATTTGGCTATGGGAATAATACAGTGCTATGTTTTCATTGGAAAGGGTTCAATTGTTCAATTGATGGCACCTCCTAGGGTATCTTTGTTATTTTTATAATTTTGGAGTGAAGACTATTGATCACTTTCTTACAAAATATAAAAATAAAATAAAATAGAACTATGACTACTTGCATATTTGTTGAAGTGTGAATCATAAATTTTCAGTGCCGGCCAAGGCAGCCTTTCTACACTTATCTGGTGTGTACCCAAGTTAGCAATTCGGCCAAATTATTTGTGAATTATTAGGCCGAACAGAATAATTCTGAATTTTATGAAAATTTTGACCGAATCCGAATAAAAATAGAAATCGGGAAAATTTGCATATTTTCTAATTTGATTAAAAAATGCAAAAAAGCCGGACGAACCGAATTATAACTGAATTATTCGGTTCACTTAAACCCATCTTAAAAAAAAATAAAAAATAAATAAAAAATTAATTAATTAATTAAAACCGCTTGAACTATCGAACAAAATAGGGTTTCTGGTCTCTTTCTCCCCAATTTTCCGCCTCAATCTCAAACCCTTCTCTAGCATGGCAGCACCCAGTGACTTCACAAGGGAGAGAACATAGACGCATATGCCTTCCCTGCAAGACCTCCGATAGGTCAATGAGGAGTCCTCTTCGGCTTTGATCTTCTGCAACGCATCCAATACCATGAGACCACAGGTGGAGAGATCTAGGAAATAGGATCGAAGTAGGGTTTGTTGTTTGGATGGTCTGGGTCCCATCGGTAGATCTTGAACTCCTTCTTTAACCACTTGGCCTTCGTCTTCCCTTGTAACTAAACTAAATCATGGGCTTCTACTGCTAATTCTGCAGGCTCTTATGAGTTGTGAGTTGTGACACAGGGTTTTCTTCCAAGATTGGAAAGTTTTCAGCTTTTTTGATCCCTCGCTTGAACCTTGTCATAGCTATGGCGAAACCAGCTTGGGGTGACATCGATCACTTGCCGATCAAAAAGGGAAAACTCGCAAAATACAGACCCAGATAGAGATTAGAAGAGTAGACTATAGAGGATCTTCTTCTTCTTCTTAAAAGCTATCTAATCAGGAAGTCCAGTAATTCTATCACCTCTCTCTCTCTCTCTCTCTCTCTCTCTCTCTCTCTCTTGTATATATCACTTTGTATGGGAATGAGCCAGGCTGCTCTAGGCACTAGGGAATTCAACACCTTCAAAGCTGACGCATGCAATATAAGCCACGTGTCTATATGGAGAAAACGTGTTAGAGAGTAGAACACCATAAGTCCATACCTCATGCATGGGTTGGGTCCAGTACCGACCATTTTAGGTCCATATTGAAGCACATCCATTAAAATACATATTAAAATACATAATTACTCCAATAAGCCATGATATTGATACAATAAAAATAATATCCAAATTTTTATCCGATTTTTATTTTCGTAAAAGAATAATTCTCGAATCCAAATCTGAATCCGATTTTTATTTTACCCGCTTTTTGGATCGAACTTATAAATTAATCAACCGAGTTATTACGAATAATTCTCCATCCGAATAATTCCCGAATCCAATTTGTTAACTAGGGTGTGTACACATAGCCTTTGTGTAGACAATGATTAGAAAGCAAGAAATCTTACCCAAAAAAATTAATAATAATAAAGCAAGGAAGAAAAGATATATATATATATATATTATACTAGCAAAAACAAGGTAAGAAAATATGCATCCTAGTGGCATAATGTTGTTGGACCATTTCGAGAGTCTAGTCCTATGAATGAGTACCTCTTTTATATATATATATATAAAAGGAGAGGTAAGGGATGTATTCATGGTAGAGGATGTGAAAATTAACACCTTTAATTTTAAAGGTGATAAATAATATAAATAGTTGACCAAAAAACACCCTCAAGTAAAACCTGCCTTTTGCAAAATATTTTTGAAATTCTCATAGGGGTAAAATTTGAAACTAAATGTCAAACTATCAACATATGAGAAGTTCATCCAAGAAAAATGAAAAGCATTATTATCAAGAAAATTCATGCATTATTGAGGAAGAGCTGCACTCACTACTCAAACTTCATTAAAGAGATTCAAAGATTTACTTATAATCAATCAATTGCAGTAGCAAGATAATAAAATAAAATAAAGCCTGTTGCAACCATTCCAACAATAATTCATTACCGAAGAAAAACAATTGTAAATATTGCAACACAAAAAAGGTTGAAAATAGTTATCAATTTGTGATTTAAATCACATCACATTATTCACAAAATAAGTGTGCTGAATCTATTGAGGAAGAGATGCATTCACTACTCAAACTTCATTAAAAAAAATTGAAAGAGACTCATAGATATACCAGTAATCGATCAACAGTAGTACCAAGATAATAAAAGAAAATAAATCCATCGCAACTAATAAAAGGGTGTTAAGGTAATCATTGCAACCACAATTAATTGCCGAAGAAAAACAATTGCAACTATTGTAGCCCAAAAAAGAGTTAAAATTAGTTCTCAATATAGTACCTTATTCACAACATAAGTGCACTAAATCAGATCCTAAACTCATTTTCACACATTAACTCTTGTAATTGGTATGGTCCTTGGATACTACAACAGCTAAGCAACCTATTCAAGAAAGAGTTTTCTACCATAATTAATATTCATCTATACTATTAATAGTTTAACCAGCAATTATAAGCTCAAGAGCATAGTGAATCAGTTCACAAGCACAAATTCAAATGAAATTTAGGTTTTTTTTCACTTACATATTTTTAATCACTTAATATTCAAACATCAAAAAATAAATGAAACAAATATGTACTTTATGATTTAACAGATCAACAGAAGAGCATTCAAAAGAAAATGGAGAGAAATAAAGAAAAACATAAAACTTAGGGAACTCTATTTCATTCAACAGAAGGAGAAGAAATAGCCGAGCCCTCAGCTTCACAGAGCTGGAGGAGCCACAGGGAGGAAGAAGGCCACACTGTCCTAGTAACTAAGGACCGGCCTTTCCTGGCAAGGGAGTCGGCAATGCCATTGGCTATCCTTGGAACAAATGTGAGAACACATAATAGGTCTTGCAGATATGAAGGTAATGTCTACTAAAATGGGAACTACTTCAATCGGAACACCACACTACGGATCGTTAAGGCTTTGAATGATCTCCAGGCAATCAGATTCCACCAATAAGCAAAAAAGACCTTCAGACAAAGCAGCAAGGATCCCATCTCGGATCGCTTCAGCCTCACCCACAAGGGCAGATGGGAAGAAAGCTGGAGCAGAGGTGGCTGAAAGAATTTGGCCTTCATGATTTCGACAGATGTGACCAATACCACCATTAGCACGTCCACGGGTCGTCAAGGCGGAGAAAAAATGAAGCAACTAGAAGTAAAGAAAAAGAAGGAAAGAAGACAATGGAAGAAAATGAGAGAATAGAGGTCGACTACCTCAAAGTGGTTTCTCTGTCTCCTGTTCTACTATGTACAGATCCATAATTCAATTTATGGTTCAAAAGAAAATAAGAATCCAGCTCAACACGAGAGAGGAACTCAACAACCATTTAAGTCATATTTATTATCCTTCAACACTGGTTCTGCTTCTTCAACAACGTGGAAGATATGAATTTTGAGCTCTATACCTTTAGCCTTAGCTCAAAGACATAACAATCTCCGACTTCTAGTTCATTGTCCTGAATAAAATTGGGCCAACCCCACCTATCAAGCCCCTACTTTGGTCAAGAATGCACTAGACCATCCACATCCTCCTATCTGAAACTGATAGTTTGATGTCATGCTTTCCATTTTTCAGGTACCTTTTGGCAAATAGTCTTGGAAAATACTGTACAAGAAGATTTGTATATTAAAATTACTGGATAAACCATCATACCTAGGATCCGTAACTGAATTTTGATACAGACTAAAGTGAAGGTCTCATTCGAAAATTTTTAAGGAGAAAAAAAAAATGCTTCTTTCCACCAAAACCACAAGCCCAGAAATTTTACAAAACATTTTATAGAATTAAAGTGAGAATCCAGTCTGAAAAACATCACAATGGTAGAGCACATTCAAAGAACTTACCCATGCCATTATCTTTTCCACGTAAGATGGCCTCATGTTCATCACAAAGGAAGGATTTTTGGTTTTAAACATCTGGGCTGCAGCAAATCATCATCTCTCTCTCTCTCTCTCTTTGTTTGTTTGTCACCCTCCTCTTTCTTATTGCCATAGCCTTGTCAATACTTTCAAGCCATATCAGCACTTCATTCCTCTTCAAGGAAAAGCATCCTTGCATGAAACAATAGGAGAGGAAATTCTCAGAGAAACTAAAAGAGAAGCAAGTTAAGGATTTTCTTCTGTTCAACATTTCCAATACTACTGAAGAGTGCCTTCATAAAGAAGAAAAGTGAATAAAAAAATATTGTATATAATAAGATCATTATTTGGAGAACCACATAAAACCTACTTAGAGCTCAACGAAACAGAGGAAATAGTTCTAAGAAACTATGAGGGAAAGATTGTTTTGTACCATTATGAAACTCCATGTCCGCCAAGGATCATTGTAAGATGCAAGCAAACAGCCCTTCTTACGTATGAGACCATCCCTAAGAAATGTAGAGCGCAATGTTTTCCTTTCTCTTGACCAATCTCCTCAGTTGGTCTTCCACTAAACTTTGATATAGTAGCAATGCCTTCATCATCCTTTCTCAAGCTTAAGGAAACTTTATCAATAAAGAAGCTTAGTTGCATTAAAAAAAAAAAAAAAAAAACAAAAATATATATATATATATATATATATATATATATATATATAAACTACGAAAGCAAAAGAGGAGAGAGAACCTAGAAGATACAGATTCTTTAAATTAGGAAAAATTTTGAGAGAGAATCTCAAAATAAGGATTTTCTTTTTTAGTTGTAAATATAGATGACGGAAAATAGTTTTGATTCATAAAAAAAAATCAAACGAAATTAGGAAAACAATAGAGAAGAGAGAATCTAGAAAATATATATTTTATTTAAATTAGGAAAGCAATTGAGTGAGAATCTAGAAAATAGGATTTTTTTTGTTGTAATTATAGATGACGAAATTAGTTTAATTTTATAAGGAAAAGAATCAAACAAAATTAAGAAAACAATAGAGGAGAGGGAATTTAGAAAATATAGATTTCTTTAAATTAGGAAAGAAATTGAGGAGATAGAATCTAGAAAATAGGATTTTTTTCATTTAAATTACTAAAAAAAAAAAACAAAGGGTACCAAAAAAATTAGTAAATAAGAAAGATTAAAGTTAAGAAGTTTAAATAAATAAGAGGAACAGAAGGGTAAAATAGTATGATAGTATGATAGTATGACAGTATGATAATATGATAGTAGGATAGTAGGATATGATAGTATGATAATATACTATTTTACTTCTTTTTTTCCAAATTTATATATCTTAATTTCTTCATTATCACTTTTCTTCATCTTTCTCACTTTTTCCATTTCTTTGGTTCCCTCCACGACTCTCAATCTTTATATATATAGTGTTACTTTATTTGTATCTCTCCTACTCCTCTACTCTCTCTCCCTTCGTCTCAACCCTCGACTTTCTCTACTAGAAATCAAATCTTACCACTAATAAGATAATGCCATGACAGATGAATCCCTAAGAATTTGGTTAATTTCCGTGTAAGCATTGAAAACCCTCCAAGTGTTTTAGAATCTAGTCTATGGGATAAATCTTATTTATATTGTGGCCATTTGTATTCCTCACAGTTATTTGCTACCTTGTTTGTTAATTAACCGCAATTAATATTTTTTAACCCAAAAAACAGATTGGAAACAACTCAACATCTTGATTTTCGCTACTAGAAATAAAATCTAACCATTAATAAGGTAATTCCTTTACAGATGAATCCACAAGAATTTGGTTAATTTCCGTGTAAGAATGGAACAGCCTCGAGAGGATTTGAATCTAGTCCAAATCCTGAAGATGAAAACAGAAAATCATGAATCAAATCCTTTTGTACCTTCCATACATTTTTAGTATCCTCTAAATCCCTTTGTCCCTTCCATATACTTCTTGTATACTCTTCTAGTCTCTAACTATAAGTATAGCTATTACAGATCTCCAATTCTCACATCTCTCTCTACACCCTTCTCATAATCATGGCTTCTATATTAGTTCTTGTTCACCCTTAACTGTCTAGCCATAGTTTTCTTGTCCATTTACCTTTCCACCTTTTCCCAAGTTGAAGCTGGTCATGGTAATGGTGGGTTCAGTGTTGATTTTATCCACAGGGATTCAATGCTCTCTCCATCTTACGACCCATCGGTGACTCATTTCGAGCGTTTGCAGAATGCCTTCCGTCGATCGGTGTCCCGTGTCAATTATTTCAAGCAGTCCTTAATCTCCCCATCTGAAATTTCAACACCGGTTTCCCCTACCGGTGGAGCATATCTCATGGAAATTTCATTTGGTACTCCACCAGTGAAGGCCTTTGCAATTGCTGATACAGGTAGTGATCTTATATGGATACAATGCAAGCCTTGCCAAAACTGTTACAAACAAAATGCTCCTTTATTTGATCCTAGCAAATCATCAACCTATCAAAACGTATCATGCAAATCACAACAATGTGATTCGCTAGGTGTACAACGTAGGGCATGTTCATCTGAAGGTTCTTGTCGGTACTCTTATAGTTATGGAGACCAATCCTTCACTAATGGTTATCTTGCTACTGAGACATTCACATTGGGTTCCACTACTGGGAAGTCAGTCTCCATACCAAAAAAACTCTTTGGTTGTGGACACAAAAATGGAGGCACCTTTAATGAGGAAGAAGGTGGTTTAGTTGGCCTTGGAGGTGGTCCTCTATCACTGACTTCACAGCTGAAATCATCTATTGGTGCTAAGTTCTCTTACTGCTTGGTTCCTTTATTTTCTAATGCCACAAGCAAATTGAATTTTGGTAGTGATGCTGTGGTCTCCGGTAATGGTGTTGTTTCGACTCCGTTAGTGTCGAAAAATCCGGATACTTTCTACTTGTTACCCTTGAAGGAATTAGTGTTGGAAATAAGAGATTGGCATATAAGAAGAAGTACTCAAGGAAGGCTGCTGCTGTTGATGAGGGAAACATTATCCTTGATTCGGGAACAACATTGACATTTCTTCCTACTGATTTCTATGATGGTCTTGAATCGGAAGTGAAGAAATCAATTAATGCTGAAACTGTTACTGATCCTGAAGGGCAATTTAGCTTATGCTACAGTGTTAATACTGATATCAATGTTTCAATTATTGCCCATTTTACTGGTGCTGATGTGAAGTTGACTACCCTGAATGCTTTTATTCAGATAAGTGATGAACTTGTTTGCTTTGCTTTTGTCCCTGAACGAGGTGATATAGGTATTGCTATCTTTGGGAATATAGCTCAAATGAATTTCTTGGTTGGCCATGATCTTGAAGCAAGGAAGGTCTACTTCAAGCCAACTGACTGCTCCAAGCAATAGTTTCTTGAGTTGAAGATTAGATTAGATATGAACTCTCTGTTTATAATAATAATATTGTCATTATCTTTCTGCTTTCGCATTGTCAATGACACTATGTTCTTATTTAGTGTTTTTTCAACTTGTTTATATTTTTGAGGATCATATATATCTTTGAAAATCTCTCTCTCTCTCTCTCTCTCTCTCTCTCTCTCTCAATGTCTTAGCTATATAAAATCGATACTAATTTATTTGGCAATGAGAATAACATAGAAGTCCTGTTTTCACTGGAAAGGGTTCAATTGTTCAATTCAGTGCACTTCCAAGGGTATCTTTGTTATTCTTTAAATAAAAAAAGTTATATAGAGTAATAGTTTTGGAGTGAAAACTATGATCACTTGTTTCTATTGAAGTTTGAATCATAAAGTTTGAGTGGGAGGGGCAGCACAGTCCTTCTACACCTATCTAGATGTATGTACCGACATGGCCTTTGTGTATACAATCACTAGAAAGCAAGAAATCTTACCCAAAAATAATAATAATAATAACAATTATATATATATATATACAATGGATTTCAGATCACAAATTGGAGGTTATCAAAGATACCCTAGATAGTTAATTATAGTTTTTTCTTTTGGTGGAAACCCAAATCATGGATCTACAATGGTAATAAAGTAAGAAAGAGAAGGCAAAAAAGAAGGTAAGAAAATATTCATTCATGTGGCATAATATTCATAGCAAAAAAAGAAAAAAATGTGCCATAATATGGGCGGACCATGTGAGATTCTAGTGGTCTCAATCAAATATATATATATATATATATATATACTATATTATTATTATTATTTTGATAAAATTATCATTCTATCATACTATATATAAAAGCATTTACTCACAAAATTAATCTCTTTATTTGTCTCAATATTATTTTGATGATTCAATATCAAATTAGTCTCCTTATTTGTCCCTCTTCCTTTCCTACTTTACTTTTCCTCCTCTCTCCTCTCTCCCTCTCTCATTTTGGAATATCTTTCACTCATTCTTTCTAAAATATTTTATTTTATTTCTTTAAAAAATTAATTTCCTTATTTCTCTCTACTCTCAATATTAATTTCGTGGCTTAATATCTTATGTCTTATTTTATTTTAAATTAGTCTCCTTATTTGTTTCAAACTACCACGCCCTCCACTCTATCTCCTTCCTTTCTACCACATAAAAAAAAAAAAAGAGATTGTATGTGAACTCTTTCGGCTCTCTCTCTCAAACTATTACGGGCCCATAAATAGAAAGTATATATTTCTATTTTCTAGTTCCCTAATTACTTTTCTAATTTCATTTTAAATCTAAAAAAATAATCTTATAATTAAATGTTATTTTCCTTATCTCTCTGTCTTCTTTTCCTCTCTCTCTCTCTCTCTCCCTGTCTGTCTGTCTGATTTTATATTTAAATTAAAAAAAAAATATTCCTCTTTCTATATTCTCTATTTCCAGTATTCTCTACAGTTTTGCAAAATTGTTCTTGAAGAAGAATTTGACTAATAACCTTGCAGGGCACCGAAAGACCACTGATATTAACACTGAAATCTTTTCAGTTGCATTTAATCATGAAATGTGCAGGAGCTCTTTTGAAGATCAAGAAGACCCATCAACTTCAGTGGCCAAGAAGACCCTGATTGTCTTATGAATTATTGAAATAGAGAAGAAGAAGAAGAAGAAGAAGAAGAAGAAGCAAGAGCAACAAGAATTCAAGTCACTATTATTTGTCTTGTCTAAAATTGATACTGATATTATATGTATAGTTTTCTGAATCTGAATTATATAGGTAATGCCCATGCATTTTATGAAATCAAACTTATTTTTCTTTTTCTTTTTTCTCCCTTGTGTTCCAAGATTTTTAATTCTCATCAATTACTTGTATATACAATTAATTATGACCCATGAGGTTAGTTTTAGTGCTTCCATGAGAAATATTGAAACAAAGTAAAGTAATTTTTCATTTGGATTCTTCAAATTTCATTATATGTTCTGGTGGGATATGTGGCTTTGAATCCACAATCTTATAAGCCATCAAATTTATGAGTCTCTCTTGATTTTCTTCCTTAATTTACTTTCACTACCTTTCAAGTTTTTGATGGCTTATTCATGTAAATGGGTTCATAAAGAGTGTAGCTGCCATTGACACATGGGTTTATAAACTTCCGAGTCTCATTCTTACCCATACTTTCAGTTCCAAGAACCACGCATAGTCCTATACCCTTCCATGGTGCCACTCGAAGGATGAGAACGACCAAAACTTGATTCGAGAAGCAGAGAAGAATTTCAAGGAGAAGAGATGAACAGAGATGAGATCAGAGAGCCAAATCTAGAGTGAAGAGAGGTAGAGGCATCGAATGAAACACTAAAATATGTGTTTCTAGCCTGTTTCCCCTGTATCGCATGTACAGAAGCCGCGCTACCCCTCAGCAATATTCACCAT
>CM040963.1:20033578-20060786 GCA_022985045.1 Macadamia tetraphylla | reverse complement strand
GGGTTACCGCTATTCGCTCATGTGTTATGGTACTTGAAGGCTTCAACAATACCGGGTACAGTTTGAGAACTGCTCCCAAAACATGATTAAAATACCGGCTGATAGTTTCACCTGAATGCCCAAACAAATGTAAGAGGACGCGGTTCTTAAAATTGTGACCGATTGCATATAAAAAAATAACCACTTGTTCCTCCACTTGAACGTTAATTGTATCATACAAAAGACCCTTGGCACGCATCACTTGACATAGGTTAAAGAACGCCTTTCGACTCATTCTTATCATGTTTCGAGATGTCCTGTCAGTATGTCCAATGATTCGTTGTGTCTCAACGGAGCCACGTTGAGTCTCATTACGATAAGGTTGTTTACATAGAAACAATTTCTTATCTTGTTCCTTTGCTATAACAAGCTGCAGATGCATAAATATTATTACTTTCTTGCGTCTCTGATAATACTCATCATATTCATCATCACTATCCATTTTTTACGTAAATCTACAATTTAGAATTAAAAAAGCACTTCAAAAAACCAGTAATGCATTTATATGTATTCAAAAAGGAGAAATTAAAACTATTAAAAGAAAGAAAGAACGAATTAAAAATTTTAGGCTTTCAAACAAAAGAATTCAAATGAAATGCTTATGAATATAATAGATGATGTATCTTAGAAACTAAAGCATAATGAGGATCAACAATAATAAGGTCGTCAGGACCAAGAGAACTTTCCATTGGCAGGTAACAACTTGGTCTCACAAGGGGCTTTTCACAAGTAATTCACAGGTAATAGTAATCTCTTCCTCTTCATTTCTAGTAGAAAGTTTTAGACACAGAAACCCATTTTCCTTTGTCTTATACTCCTACAAGCATTCCCTCTAAGTCCATTACCACCAACAACTACAACTTCCATTACTTCACCATAACAACCACTCAAGACAAAATTGATCAAGGAACCTAAAAAAAAAATCTCTGCAAAACCATTCTTTGAATCTGCCAGATCAAAATGTAACCTGAAATTTTTATTCCATGATATACCCTAAACTAATTTCTATCCACAATAATGCTCTACCAATTACCATATCAAATATTGTTAGATGTATCTATTTATTATTTTATTGGGGTGCTACATATTTTAAGAAAGATGAGGCATTCAAATGCCACAAGTAATGTGTCAACAAATATCTCAAACTAAAAATAAGATAGATAATATGCAAAAAATTTGTAGTAACTTATAATTCACAAACTAATAGTAGACTTGATTAATCGATCCTTATGAAGACCTGACTAACTGATCCTCATGAACGAAGTCCAAAATGCAAGACAAACATAGAGAGGGAGAGAGAGAAGGAGGAGAATACCAAATCCAAATTTGTAGAGTCGCCAGCTGGCAGTAGCAAACTTCGTTGGTGGGAGGGCAGGCGAACCAGAGAGCAGATCACTTCAATCCCACGCTATATATCCATGACAGGATCATATGTGGTCGAGTTAAAAACCCTCTAAAAATAATGCTTACAACACAAAAGAGAGAGCCGTAGGTTCTGGTTTTAAGAACCGTCAAGGAAAACACAGTAGAGAGTCATACACAAAGAGAGAGAGAGAGAGAGAGAGAGAGAGAGAGAGAGAGGAAATAGAAAGCGGTAGGTTCTGGTTTTAAAAACCTAACCTACAACTCCATGAATTCAAAATAAACTCCATGAAATCAAAATAGAGAGCTTCTGGTTTTAAAAACCTAACCCTACAACTCCATGAAAGAGCTTCTGGTTTTAAAACCTAGCCCTACAACTCCATGAAATCGAAATAGAGAGGTTTTGATTTTAAAAACCTAAACCTACAACTCCATGAAATCTAGAGAGAGAGAGAGATAGAGAGAGAGAGAGAGATTGATGGAGGGCTTACCAGTCGCTAACGGCGGACTCTCGGTGAGATTCCTTGCAAGTCGCAGGTCATAGGTCAGGACTTGAGAGATCGCGGGGTGAGTATGTCCCCGTTTGAGGGGTCGCGGGTTGAGACATTGCTTCAAAACGTCTTTCCCATTTTTCCTTTTATACTAGGTCGAAAAAACGTTGATCAGATCTGATTGTAGGTGTTTAGGTGAACTCAGATTTGAAGCACATCTTGTGTAAAATGGTCATTTATGGGAAGTAGGGTGCTCGGATATGAGGGTCATCCTAGTGGAACCAAACAACTCCTAAAATTAAGAATTATCATTCTAAAGAATGTCATCCCAAAGATTTACCGAACCAAACACCCCCTTAGAGACCTCAAAGAAGCAGAGTTCTTGGCCTTGACTCAAGGAAGCAAGTCTGTCCTTGAGTACCACCAACAGTTTAAGGCCCTATTCTACTTTGCAACCCCTCACATAAAGTCAGCTGAAGAAAAGGGTAAGAAATTTCTGAAAGGATTGAAGGTATCCATTGGCACGATACTTGAGGCATTAGATCTCACCGACTATGTCTTGATTGTACAGAAGGCCAAAACTATGGAAGATAAGATGAAAGGTGAATCATCCCTTGCACCTGGAGTATGGAAGAGAGCGAACCCTTATGCGGATTCGGGTGGCCCAAGTAAGAATTTTCGTGGATCATACAGATTTGGTCCTTCATATAGGCAGCCTTATAGGCCATTGGGTTATTCTCCCCGACCAGCTTTACCAGCCAATTAGCCTTCTGGGTACAGACCTACTTTGACTCAAGAGAGTCAACCACAAGGAAGGATGTATACTTTGTCAGCTAAGGAAGCTAAAGCTAGCATAGAAGTGGTAGCAGGTATGATTTAAATTGAGAATTATCTTTGGTATATATTGGTGTCATGCTATATTTACGTGCATTGTTGTATTAGGTGTCCTACTTGCATGGTTTTAAGTATCTCCGATACCGATACGATACCCTCCGATACGTATCTTAAATTTAGCCGATCGATACGATACACATCGATACGATACATGAAATTTTTAAAATCCTTTCGTATCGATATATCCTATAATACATACCGGTATGCATCAATACACCACCAATACATATCGATACGACACGATATGCCTCGATACGACTATGAAAATTATAAAATTGAGGTAAATATACGTTTGTATGTATTGACGTATCGGTGAGTATCGGTATGTATTGATCGGTACGTATCGGTATATATTGACACGTATCGGTGAGTATCGATATATATCGGTACGTATCGGTGAGTATCGATACGTATCGGTGAGTATCGATATATATATATCGGTACGTATCGGTGAGTATCGGTGAGTATCGGTCATATAATGGCCAAGATGGGTAATTTTTCAGAAAACACAATTTTTTGAAGGGTTTTTGTTCCAAAGTTGCTGTCAGCCATATTTCTCTCTAACTAAAGTGGAAATCAAGGTTGAGAACAAGGATTTTACATTTATGGGACAACTACAAATCTTGAATTCTTAGTACGATACCCTCAATTTAGTGTTTATGCATAATACATGTTATCAATAGCTTTTTTTAACAAATTCTTTGTGCAAAAGTGTTTAAAATAATGTTTCCTATCCATTTATGTATGTATCTTTAGCGTATCTTAGTGTATCTCCGATACGATACGATACTCTCCGATACGTATCTTAATTTTGGCCGATCGATACGGCGACCGATACCGATACTTTAATCCTTGCCTACTTGTATCAGGTATACCGGCATATGTCTTGTTTGATTCAGGGGCTTCACATTCGTTTACATCAAAGAGATTTACTAAGAAACTTGACATAGCACCTAAGATATTAGCGTATAAGATGATAGTTAGTACACCTACAGGAAAAATTTCATAGCTGAAGGAAGTATATGGGCCATGCACCATTGAGATCCGTGGAAAGCAGTTAGATGCCCAACTCATCAATTTTAACATGCAAAACTTTGATGTTATACTTGGCATGGATTGGTTATCAGCATATCGGGCAAGCATAATGTGTGCTGAGAAACATATCAAGGTGATTAATAGTAAAGGGAAGGAACTGATATACCAAGCGGATATGATAAAGCAGGCTAAGAAGGTCCTCATCTCCACTCTATAAGTGGTAAAGTTGTTGAAAAATGGATGTCAGGGGTACCTAGCATCGGTGATTGATTCAGATGCAAAGGTCACATCTCTAGAAGAAGTAGAGGTAGTTAAAGAGTTCCCAGATGTCTTTCTGGATGATCTGACTAAACTACCACCTGACAGGGAGCTGGAATTTGCTATAGATTTGATTTCTGGAGCTACCTCGATGTCAAAGGCTCCGTACAGAATGGCACCAGTAGAATTGAAAGAATCGCAAGTACAGTTGCAAGATCTGCTAAAGAAGGGATTCATACGCCCAAGTGTATCACCTTGGGGTGCTCCAGTATTGTTTGTTAAGAAGAAAGATGGAAACTTGCATATGTGCATTGATTACCAGAAGTTGAACAAGTTAACTATCAAGAACTATATCCATTGTCACGCATTGATGATCTGTTTGATCAACTATAATGTACTAAAGTATTTTCAAAGATTGACCTTAGGTCCGGGTATTATCAACTCAAGATAAAGAATAGTGATCTACCAAAAATGGCCTTTAGAACTCGGTATGGCCATTATGAGTTCTTAGTGTTGTCTTTTAGGTTGACTAATGCACTAGCAACTTTCATAGATTTGAAAAACCGAGTGTTTCATGATGTTCTTGACAAATGGATCATTGTTTTCATTGATGATATCTTGATCTAATTGGAGTCAAAAGAAGACCATACAAAACACTTGAGGATAGTACTACAGAGATTGAGAGAGCAATGGTTGAATACAAAATTTAGCAAGTGTGAATTTTGACTTAAACAGGTTGGATTCCTCGGACACGTGGTGTCTAAAAATGGAATTGAAGTGGATCCAGATAAGGTGAAAGCCATAGTAGACTGGGAGATACCCAAGAGTGTAACAAAAATTAGAAGTTTCTTGGGTTTGGCAGGTTACTATAGATGCTTCATCGAGAACTTTTCTCGGATTTCAGCACTAATGACCAAGTTAACTAGGAAGGGTATAAAGTTTGACTGGTCAAAGGAATGTGAAGAAAGTTTTCAAGAGCTGAAGAAGCGACTAGTGCCAGCACTAGTGTTGACTATTCCTGAAGGCACAGGTGGAATGACGGTGTATACCGATGCTTCCAAAGTCGGTTTGGACAGTGTACTTATGCAACACGATAAGGTGGTAGCATATGCGTCTAGACAGTTGAAGGACTATGAAAAGAACTACCCTACCCATGACTTGGAGCTAACAACAGTCGTTTTTGCTTTAAAGATTTGGCGTCACTACTTGTACGGTGAAAAGTGTGAAATATACAGTGACCATAAAAGTCTTAAGTATTTTTTTCACCCAAAAAGACTTGAATATGAGACAGGAGATGGCTTGAGCTTGTGTCACTTTCCTATCTAGCTGTTATCCCAGTGCTCGTATAGGAGGCGATGTTAATGGATGAAATCTTCTTGTATAAGGGAGTGACTTTGGAACTGGAGCACCAGTCTGGTGATGTCTAGTAGTTGACTACATCCTTAGTAGTTCTACAGGTACACTCATCCATCAGGGAAGAAATCATAATGAAACATCCCTTAGATCCTGACTTGCAAGGGATCAGAGAGAAGATTCAAGAGCAAACAATGAATGACCTTAGCTTTTCATTAGTCAGTGATGGGGCACTGTTGTTTCGGGACAGATTGTGTGTACCTTACGACGAAGTAATACAAGACAAAATAGTAAAGGAAGCACACAGTTCTAAGTACTCTCTTCACCTTGGAAGTACCAAGAGGTACAAAGACTTAAAGCAACACTACTAGTGGCCAAATGAAGTCCATAATAGCTTTGTATGTGTCATTGGTCTTGCATGTCGAAAGTGAAAGCTGAATGGCACGACCTTTGGCACTCTTCAACCACTTCTAGTACCTGAATGGAAATGGAATAACATTACAATGGACTTTGTCATCGGACTACCACGTACACCCAAGGGAATGGATGCAATTTGGGTAGTGGTTGACAGGCTTACTAAGATAGCTCATTTTATTCCGATCAGGACCATTTACACCGTGGATAAGCTGGCACAGCTCTACATGGATAATGTCGTATGCTTACATGGTGTACCAGTGAGTATTGTATCAGACAGAGACCTGAGATTTACCTCTAGATTCTGGAAAAGCTTCCAGCAAGCCTTGGGATCACAATTGAATCTGAGTACGACCTTCCATCCACAGACAGACGGACAATCCGAACGGACAATACAGATATTAGAAGATATGCTCTGAGCCTATGCCATAGAAATAAGTGGCAGTTGGGAGGAATATATACCTCTTATGGAGTTTGCTTACAACAACAGCTACCAAACTACAATTGGGATGGCCCCATATGAAGAATTGTATGGTAGAAAGTGCAAAACTCCTCTATACTGGGACGAAGTGGGTGAACGTCGAATGCTTGGACAAAAAATGATTTATATGATATGTGATAAAGTCGATGTCATTAGAGAAAAAATTAAAGCAGCCCAATCAGGTCAAAAGAGCTATACAGATAGTTGTAGGACGGAAATTAAATTTCAAGAGGGAGTGAATGTGTTCCTCAAAATATCTCCTACCAAAGGCCTGTGCAGATTTCATAAGAAGGGCAAGTTAAATCCGAGATATATTGGGTCATTTGAGATTTTGAAGCTAGTTGGAGCAGTAGCATATATGTTGGCATTGCCACCTTCCCTCAGTAGTGTTCACAATGTCTTCCATGTATCCAGGTTGAAGCAGTACGTTTATGATCCATCCTAAGTACTACCTATGGAACCGAAATACTTAGAGGTTGATATGACATATGAAGAACATCTGATTGAGATCTTAGATCGGAAGGTGAAAATCCTCCGTAACCACTCTATCACTTTTGTGAAGATTCGATGGGCCAACCACTTGATCGAAGAGGCATCTTGGGAGAAAGAGGATGATATTCAAACATTGTATCCTCATCTTTTCGGACAACTAGGTACTATAATTTCAGGGATGAAATTGTCAAATAGGGGGGGTAATGTGATACCCTACTTTCTAAACCTAGTCTAATTAACCGTATTGACTTGGTTTGATCATATAGAGGCTAAATCGGAGAGAACTGACACAGGCACCATATGGAATGTGGTAGCAAGGGTGAACTTGAACTTGGGTTGGCCTGACACGATCGAGCGGGTACCAAGTGTAATACGTGCACCCAAGCCTTACACTCTCACGTACCACAAGGCTATGTACAAAAAGTAAATGTACGTATTAGTATTTGTGGGTGCCAACGTAATCTAATATTATGTGGGAGTTTATTCCCATTGAAGCCCACCTGAGATAACCCACCTGAGATTTAGCCTACCTGAGATGTACCCACCTGAGATATACCCACCTGAGATTTAGCCCACTTGAGATAGCCCACCTGAGATTTAGAAGATATTTTGGGGGCCTAGGTATAAAAGGGGGAGACAGTAATTGTCTTTTCCTTCATTAATGTTAGTTGTTCGGTGGGAGAGTAAAGAAGAGAGAGAAAGAAGAAAAAAGGAAAAGAGGAAGAAGAAGAAAGAAGAAGAAGGGAAAGTTGACCATAGAGCTTCACCGGAGCTAGGTCTTAGTATTTTGAGCCCAGATTTATGATCAGCTCAACGAGGTCTTCGATTTGAGATAGATATTGCACACATTCCAAGGATTCTTAGGAAAACTCCATTCTTAAACCCTCTTTTTGATTTTTGGGAAAGAACTCACTTGGATCTTGCTAATCCTACTTGGATAATCAAATATAAGATCTAATAGAAGGTGTGGATAGTGATTTTGAAGGATTTGGAAGGAGTGTTGGTGAAGATCTAGAGTATTTGGAGGTTCTTAAGCAAAAGAAGTGAAATTTAGGGTTTCATTGGTGTTCTTGAGAAAGAGGTAAGAATTTTCATTTTTCTTTTGATTTGATCTTAAATTAAAGTTGAGGGTACATGATTGGACCTTAGACAAGTGATTTGAGTCACTGGATCGTCCCCAAACAAGTTCCCTAAGCTGAAGAAAAGTCGGAAATGATGTTGAAAAATTTTTTATTCAAAGACTGGGGGTATTTTTACCCCACCTATCTTCTGGTTTTAACCCACCTGAGTTTCCAGAACTCAGATTTTAGACTTTGAAGTAACTGGTGAGCTGAAACCTAGCCCATCGGTCTTTTGGTTTTAGCCCACCTTAGTTCCAGAACTCAGTTTTCAGGCTCTGGAGTAACAGACGGGCTGAAATCAACGAGCTACATAGCCCATCGGTCTTTGGCTTTGGCCCACTTGTCTTTCCAGAGTTGCCAGAATTGGTCCCAACTTGATGGGTGACACCCATTTATGATTCTAAACCCGATTTTAGTATTCAAACATGATGATTTTAACCCCAAAATAGTGAAATAATAAACCATTATGTTTATGATAGGTTACACTCAATATACACATACCCACACATTGGATCTTTTTCATACCGGGTACAAGCACCGTGTACATATACAAGTGGGGAGTAGACTCTGAGTTAATTTCAGAATGTTATGCATCATTTAACATATGTTAGTCTAGCCATGTCATCATATCAGTTGTGTGTAGACTAGACATCACATATGCCATATCATGCATTGTATGTGCATTTACAAAATATGCTATGCTTTGCTTTAAGATGAATATATTTTATGTTTTGATGTATGTGATGGAGGAATTTCATTTAGACATGATATGCATGCTAGATTTTAGATGCTGTAGACGGCTTAGAAATGAGTGCATGGTGGCACGTGGTATGGGACGCGGTGCTATTGTGTAATCGTACTATAGTCATGTAGAGACATGTGGCTAGGATATGATTTACCCTTTGCTACGACCCTTCTCAACAGGGGTTTACGTGTTGGGAGATCATTAGGGGGAAGCATCGGATTGCAATTGTCGAACTCCTGCAACGGTTAGAAGTACGAACAGCTGATCACTAGGATAGTCGGTAACCTCGGTGATATATTCAAAGGGCCCATTATACTACTTTTATTTCGGGTGGAGTCATCCATTTACTTTTTGTCAATTAAATTTATCGGGAGTCAACTTGCATTTTAAATTCTGATACCAACGGTGGGCCTTCTCCAACAACTCTATGGGCATATTGCGAGATGGGATTTGCGGCTCGTACCTGGGGCATACGCGTACTGTGGTTATAAGTAACACAAAACCTATGACCTAGTAATGTTGTTAGGCTAATAGGGTTAACATGAATTGCATATAGGCGCATTTGTGTGGTTTTCTTTGTGTGGTCTTCCTTTTCACGTACTGAGCTAGTAAGCTCATCCCACGTGCATAACTCTTTTTAAACGATTTTACAGGTTACTCGCCTGGTGATTAGGAACCGGGCCCCACTGCGGAGTTTTTATCTGAGGATTGGTGGGTCCCTGATGAGTTTGAGCATGGTGCCGATTGCACGTGCGAGAATTGTGTTTCGTGGCAGCTATGACTCCTAAATGATTCTTTTGATTCTTTTTTATTTACTCCTTTTTTGTACTTGGTGCTTAAATTGTTATATTTTATATATATATTGTGCCTTCGGGCCCAAATGTATATAACATTTATAACTAAATTTAGGTATCAAGTATTTGGGAAACAATTATAGGTATTATTATAAACAGGTCTTCCGTTGAAAATACAGGTCTGATATTAGATTAGTAGATGTACGCTATAGTGCAATTATTGCATTGTTGATCCTGGCAGGTTTGTGATTTAATCGGTGTTAACTTCGGTCACCAAGACGGCTTTGTCGACGAGGTGTGACATGTAAGACAACACATATGACTATGAGAAAAAAACACAAATATTGAACACTGATTCAAATATTGATGTTTTAAGTTTGATTTCTAATTAATGGATATTTTATCTTTTTTTCGATAAAAAAAAATTGTTGATTGTTATTCTAGGCTAGCTTCAGGCCTCATATGCAACTTCAGCTCCTCAATCAAAGCTGTCAAGTCAGTGTAGAAAGACCCTCCACCTTCAACAGCTCTTCTCGCTATCTCTTTGAGCTCTATAGCTCGAGTCCTCATTCTCTTTGCTTCTTCTCCACCATCCATCAACTTCTCCATAGCCATCTCTATGTCTTCTCGTTTCAGTAGTGATGCCTTTTCCCCAACTCCTACGAACCCACACAATTCCTGGACCCCTACACTCTCTCCCACCCCTAGCACTTGGGTCACCAGCTTCTTATTGTAGAACTTCTATGCAAATAAAGGCCAAGTGATCATGGGCACCCCTAAACTCACGCTGTCAAACGTCAGATTCCAATCACAATGGGTCACGAACCCTCCCACTGCAAGATGGTCCAAGATCAAAACTTGAGGAGCCCAATCCCTTATTATTAGACCCTTCCCTTCAATCCTTTCTTCAAACTCTTCTGGCATCCACCTCTCCTGATGACCCTTCTCATCCTCAGACCTCACAACCAAAATGAATGGGTGTCCAGAAGTTTTGAGGGCCATTGCAATCTCTAGTAGTTGAGAAGCGTGAATTGGGTTATACTTTTGAAACACACATAGAGAACCGAGTTTGGTTTCTTCTTGTCAAGCCAATTGAGGCACTTGTGTTCATCAATGGGAGCACTATTTCCCCTTTGAGCCATGTCCGCCATGTCTCTGTTCCTTAGTGACACAGGGCATATTTGCCATGCCTTACTTCCTATGACCTTCCTATAGTGATTTGGGTTAACCATTTTGAAGAATGACCCATTTTGACATATTTTGGTGGTGACTCGAGCTAGGGTTTTAGGGCGAGTTTCCTCGTCGTTGTTTGGGTGTAATCTCTCTTCTACAAAGTAAAACTTCTTCTTCTTCGTTCGAGGACATATCACATCACATCAATGTGTGAACCTTGTCTGTCTTTGTTTATTTTCGTATTTGTTAGTGTTTGCTATAACAATCTACATAAGCTAACCTCAACTTGTAAAAGCTATTAACCAAGCAGAGTTTGTAGCTTTTTTACTTTTGATTCTCTAATTCATTCAAACAGATCACTAAAATCACGACTATGGATTTTCAAGTTGTCAGGAAGCTGCGACTTTGAGAGCTCTATTTGATCAAGAAGCCTGGGCACGATGAATGTATCGGAATCAGATTTAACGATCTCCTGAGGGGCATAACGTTTCAAATTGCCTAAACACAAAAGGAAAAGAAACTAGTTCCATTAAAAAAAAAAACTTGGAATTCCAAGCTTGGTAGCAAAGAACTAACCCAGGGGAAGAACATGTCAGCTATCATAGAGTCAGGGTGTTGTTCTTGAAGAAGCTCCTCAAATGGTCGTTGGAGCAAGTCTATAGCCTTGAAGAAGTTGTTGGCCATAGCAGGGAAAGTGATAGAGCTAGCGTCTCACATCCTTCTGGTAATCCAGCCTCAACTGAAGGGAATGGATGAGATGAACAGAGATTTCGAGACCCAACTGGTCATCACGACCAATGGTGTTGGAAAAGAGGCATGCATTGCGGGGAGTAGTGACTATAACCTTTACACCTCGGCTTGCAAACAGTCTAGCGATGTCTATCATTGGGATCAAGTGGCCTTGATCCATGAGTGGGAAGAAGAAGATGTGAAGTGTTTGAGATTCAGAACCCATTGGCAGCTTGATTAGGTTGGGCTGAAGTATTATTGAGAAAGAAAGAAGTGGGGGATTGGGTCTTCTATTGTTAATAACTAAGGGGCTTCATGGTTCATAGAGATATCAAATTAATTGTAACCAGATTTATGCGTGGAGCTAGAAGAAGCTAACTTGGAAACTTGGATAGCTGGATCCTTTGGCACCACAGAAAGTGAATTTGTATTTTCTAATGGAGAGGACTCCATAAAAGGCTGGGTGACTTCTATGCCATTGCGGGGGCCAATGGGAGTGTCTGCAGAAGCATCAATAGGAACGAGAATTTTACCTTTTATGAGGGGTGAGAAGATCATTTTGCCACCCTCAATGTCTAGTTGTAGGAGCCATTCTGCCTTTTAGATTACTTTTTCCCTGTCCTAAAGCTATACTCTCTTTGCAATTTGGAACACAATGTCCTTAAGCTAATGAGGTTTGGTGTCTTCTTAGGGTTGTTATCCAATTCAAAAGCTTAAGTTATACCTGGTGCACGAGGCTCTTGCATATGCAAGGTCTGGGAGGGCAAGAACTACACAACTTTATCCTGAGAATGTCGAGAGATTGTTTTGACCGCTTGACCATTAGGTCGCATCATTCGTACCTTATCACTGGACCAAGTGCACACCTTATGAAGTGGCTTTTACAATGTGAGATTATTTCTAGTACTCCTTCTCACTTGTTGCTCTTCTTTTTTCTGGTAGTATACGTGGTATGCGTTTTCCTCTTTTGGGTGAATGTTCATAGATGTGAAGTTAACATAATGGGTGGTTTAATGAGTTTATACCATGTTGAAGCATCTAACTCAAATGGATTTCAAATCCTCTAGCACCACATAAAGAGAACTAGTATTTTGTAATTTGGAATCTAATGTCCTGAAGCTACACTCTCTTTGTAGTTTGGAACGTAATGTTCTTCAGCTGTCTTTTGGAGTTGTTACCCAACTCGGAAGCTTAAGCAATGAAGAGGCTTTTCCAACGTGGGATAATTTTCAATCTTCCCTTACACTTGTTGCCCCCCCCCCCCTTTTTTTTGGGGGGGGGGGTGGGTGGGGGTCTTATAAATGGCATGATTTACGATAAGTTTTCGGTATACATTAAGCTACTGAAAGAAAGCTTAAGGCTCTCTATGGTTGCAACCTTGCCACCCTCTTTAGCAATAGCCCATTTTTTTTTCTTCCAGAAAGTCATGTATATATTAAAAGAGAAGAAAAAAAATAGAATGTACAAAAGAGTTTGAAAAACCAAAAACATCAATTAAAGAAACTCAGTTAATTTCACCTACCTTCGGCATGGCCATCAACAGGGGACCTAACTAGAGAACAAAGAATGAGAAACTGGAAAAACTACTTGCACGTGCAGATTTTGGATCAATCCTGTGCATCCATTTGCAACTCATCATAAACAGGGGATGCGAAGAAACTACTGGGTTGGAAGTTTTAAATTAGTCAATTTTCCTAGATAGCCTGGATTGGCGTCCCAAAAATAATGAGAAATTTTCCACTCGATAGACTCCAAGAAGGGTTGAAGAGAGGACCATTGCTGTCATACGAACCATGAAACAATTTTTTTTAAACCATAATCACCTACCGCTACAGAATCATACTAAATCCAAAGCTTTGGAATTTGAAAGTCCCTAGCCGACTCTAAAGCTCTGATCAAGGCCCAAAATTCAGATTCAAAATTTGATGTGATTCCAAGAAAGGCTCTGAACGAACAAACCATGCACCCGGGCATGACAGTATAATAACTATTGCACCCAGACATGGTGGCCCATTCTTTAGTTGTCATGTAATTGTAATAGTTATAAGTTAAAAAGTATTTAATTTTGTCATGTGGCAAAGGTTAAGGCCTTTTCTTTCTCCACTGGTTGCCAACTATTACCCTGGTAGGAGGTTTTTTCATTTTTTTTTTGGTAGTTGTGGAGAAGATTTGAAATTAAGGTTTTTAACATGGATTTTTCACCAATGTGTTGAGATAATATTGTAGTAACTTAAATCTTTTATTATTTTGGTTCTAAATAGTGGATATCTATTGTCCTTCACGTGAATATAACCCAGAGGAGTGATGAACCACCTTATTTCTTTGATTTTCTTTTACATAATTGTGATTATAATTTTATATTTATTTTTTCATTCTTATTTGCATGAAATCTTGGATCTTTTCCATGATGATTGATTGAATCAATAAGTGTCTTTGCGGTTTTGGCCATTTTAGACTGATATTATGGATCCACATGATACAATCCTTCGTAAGCAGGATGATTTGACTGAATTCCACCATGTGGTTGACAAAAGCTCATAAGTCGACAAATGAATAAAACTTTATGTTCCACACGGTACAATCCTCATGTGATTTTTTTTTTTTTGGTGAAAACTCAAAATTTTTTTTTTTTTGGTAGAGTAAATGCTTAGATATGGAAATTAAAAATGTAAAGGATCATTCAGAACCATAGTTAGTATGTTCGGGGATAGCAATAATATGGGAACAGATACGTATGACAATTAAATGGATAATACGATAATAATACGTTTCAAAAAATCTAGTGCAATAAAATACGTACGACAATGATACGATATGTGTTTAAAACGCGTTTAGTACGATTGTTCTGTAAAAATCCGGGAGCAAAAATGATTGTTTGAAACTAAATTCTAATCTACCATGCTTTTATGGACACTAAAATCCAATCTGATTTTCCAATTTGAAATCATTTCTCATTCTTTTGAATTTTTACATTTAATATTAATTAAATTTAACCCCTAAAAAGGGTATTGTAGAAAGAACTAAAAGGAGAATCAAACCTCATCTCGTCTCGTAACTTTTACATGTTCTCTTCTTCTTCTTGGTACAAAAACAAGGTTCAAGAAGATGGAGAATAAGTGTTTGCAATCTTTCATCCCAGAGATGCGTTTGGATTTTCTTGAATTTTCCATGGGGGTACAATCTAAGACCAGTCACGGATCAATTTTAAGGCTCAAGAACCTCCTCTCTTCAACTCCTTTGATTTCTCAGATACATTATTGCAAGAACAGTGGGAGGAGAACACGTGTGTCATTTCCCTCTTTTTAGTTCTTCACATTGTCCAGCTGCAACTATGTTTGTAAATAATTGTCAGTCCAATTCAAATGGCGATTGTGTGCTAAATTCCCTAGAAAGGTTTTCATTTCAACCCCTTTTGGAGAAATCCCGCCCTTGGCCATCTTTATCCATGTGAGTCATCTCTTTTGAATCTTTTTTGCTTCTTATTAAAATTTATTTGCAGATGCAATTGCCCTCGATTGAATTTTCAACTACCAATGAGAAGAGAAACGGAGAAGTGGAAGGGTTGATTGGGTTTTCAACGATTGATGGGAAGAGAAATGGAGAAGAGAATGAGAGCAGGGGGTATTGGTGTCTTACCTATCACCCTCGGTCGCTGACCGCCGAGAACGGAGATGGAGGAGAAGGGGTCACTGGGGCAAGGGTTCCTCATTTTTTCGGTTAACTTAGATGAAGGAAGAAGGAGGGTTATAGTTTCGATCGATTAGGGTTCCTGATAGAAGACAAGGGTTGGGAATCAGGATTTTACCTATTTGGGTTAATCTCATTTTTTTCAACCCAAAAGTTTTACTGACTTTGTAACGTATTATATGAGTATTATTCGTGTATAATATGATTATCTTTAAAATATGCATATAGAACTATTTAAATGCATACGAAAGGAATTAGAACTATTTAAATCCATACAAGTGGAATTTAATCTAGATTCTAGACTGCCGGCCGTGGATGCAACTTTATCTCCTCAATCAAAGCTGTCAAGTCGTTATAAGAGGACCCACCTTCTTCAACAGCTCTTCTCGCCATCTCTTTGAGCTCCATAGCTCGAGTCCTCATCCGCTCTGCTTCTTCTCCACCACCCATCAACTGCTCCACAGCCTTCTCTATGTCCTCTCTCTTCACTATTGCCTTTTCCCCTCCCACAAATCCACTCCATTCATTAACCCCTGCACTCACTCCTACCCTCAGCACTTGGGTTACCATCTTCTCATTGAAGATCTGATCTCCAAATATTGGCCAAGTGATCATGGGCACCCCTGCACTCACGCTTTCAAGCGTCGAGTTCCATCCACAATGGGTCATGAACCCTCCCACGGCCGGATGATCCAAGATCAAAACCTGAGGTGCCCAATCCCTTATTAACAGACCTTTCCCTTTAATCCTCTCTTCAAACCCATCTGACATCCACCTCTGCTCAATCTCATCGTTCGATTTCACAACCCAAATGAATGAGTACCCAGAAGCCTCAAGGCCAATAGCAATCTCAAACAGCTGAGAAGCAGTGACACTGGCCACGCTACCGAAGCTCAAGTAGAGCACCGAATTTGGTTTCTTTGAATCGAGCCAACTAAGGCACGCGTGATTGTCAATGGAAGCTTTGTTACCCCTCTGAGCTTTATCTGCAATGTCCCTGTTGCGGAGTGAAACAGGGCCTATGTGCCATGCCTTCCTTCCTATGACATTCCTGTAGTAATCCGCATAACCAGGCTCCAACTCATAGAAGCTGTTCACTAATACTCCATAGCTCTTTTCCTCTGATTCTCTGGCGCGTTGAACCAAATTGGCTAGCTCGCTTGATGTTTTTGAGAGGTCTGGCAACTGGTACCTCGTCAGCTCTATCTGGTCAGGAAGACCTACCACAGTGAAGGTTTCAATGTTCTCATGTGGTGGATATCGTCTCAAGTTGTCCAAGAGGCAGAGAGAGAAGAAACTGGTACCATGAAAGATGAGTCTGGGTATCCCAAGCTTGGCAGCGATGTCTGTAGCCCAGGGGAAGAACATATCAGCAACGAGGCAATGAGGGCTATGTGTTTGAAGAAGTTCCTCTAAGGGTTTTTGGAGCAAGTCTAGAGCCTTGAAGAATTTGGGAGCCATGTCAGAGAAATTATCCAAGGAACTTATGTTCTCGCAGCCTTGGGGTAAACCGACCTCTTCTGAAGGGAATGGAATGAGCTGAACAGAGATGTCTAGACCCAACTGGTTATCACGTTCGATGGTGTTGGAGAAGAGGGGTGCGTTGAGGGGAGTAGTAATTATGGTCACCTTAATGCCACGGCTAGCGAATAGCCTGGCCATGTCTATGGTTGGGAGCAAATGGCCTTGAGCCATGAGGGGGAAGAAGAAGGCATGAAGCTGATGTGGTTCAGAACCCATTGGCGACTAGTTTAGCTAGATACTTTAAGAAAGAAGTGGAGAACTGGTGTCTTTCTGAACTACGTTCCTATAACTGCTTCAACCCAATGTCAGGTTCACAACTATATATAAAAAACGAAGCAAGGAAGTGAGGTTTCTGATTGAAGGTAGAAGAAACTAACTTGGCCACCACAATGAAAGGGGGTTGGTATTTCATTTCTATTCTTCCTTTGGAATCTTCTCTCTCTAGAAGTCAGTCTCTTTTCGTTGAAGCAAATAGCTCTTTAGGTTTATCTTCATTGAGAGTAGGGAATCTTCCACATGTTCTTTAAAGTTGAATGCGAAATAATTACATAAGCACATGCGTCATTCATGGCTTTTCTTATGGTTTTATCCACGACGAGTGTACTTTGTGGTCGTAGTACCCTAAACATTTGACCAGCGAGCGCACCTCACCTCTAGTTTTAGTGCCTCATATTGTCACTTGTTTAGAATTATGCTCTTTTGCTTTTCTTCTTTGGGAGAAAAATCCAATACCTTTGATTGCCACAATGGAAAATCTTTCGATCTTTTTGACAACTCAAGGATTTGGGATGATTTTCATTGATTTGTGTGAAGAACATTGATTACATATATAATATATAATAGTGCAAGCATGACTTGCTATACATAGATGAACATTACATGGAAACATTCCATGTATACATGATTCAATCAAGACAAAATAGGTAGGGGAATATATGAGGATATATGAGAATATATGATTTGGATAGACACGTCTATGTATGGCAATACAATATTCGGATGGTACTTCTATCTTGAGAATTAAGGATCAAGTATTGGTACCGTAAAATCAAGAAGGGAGAAAGACAAATTGACTTGACTCCTTGTCAGGAGGGTCTAATCCATAACGTGTAGAATTGTTTAACCCCTTTTCCCTCAATGGCTCGTTGAACTATGTAATTACGAATCCATCTATAATGAGCATTATTGGTAGTAAACTTATGCTTACATGAGAATTTTTTTTTGGGAAGTTGTCTCTTGTTGTTGATTCATCGCTTTCTTGAAAAGTCTTTTGTGATCCTAGTTTCTTAGAGAAAGCTTTCCTCCACATCGGGTGAAGGAAAAGTATATACATCTAGGGTCATAAATGCTCTTCTCCCTAGCTTTTTTCCCTGTTAGGTCAATAATACATCCATTATTCTCTAATACCTATTCCCCAACATCCAAACTGCTACTTTGACCGTGGGCTAAGGAAAATGCCTCCTCCTTTCCACTCATTGTTGCTTCCTCAGATAGGTCATAAATTATGATTATGCTTATTTTATTCGCTCCCTCAATCCAAAGGAGAAAGGCATGTCTCTAATTTTTTCACACTATGTCAATTTAGAATAATTGAAAAACAAAATTGATCGTTTAAAGCCAAATCAAAGAAGATTAGGGCTTAGGTGTAATATCCCAAATTTTTAGAAAAACCCTAATGGGGGTATGCATGCCAGTAACATAAGATTCATTGATCACTCTTAAATTTAAACTACCTATTCAAGAAGTATGCAAGTATGCAGTTCACAAGAATCTAAATTTTTCATTATCAGATCAAATCGGCTTGAATCGATCGATCAGATTGATATTGGCCTTAATCGATCTCGATTCTTGGTTGATACCATATGATTGATCGGAAAAAAAAAAAAAAAAACCAAGGGTCTCTAGGGGTATTTCTATCCAATCCGGATTGGGATTAGATTAGTATCAACCTTAACCGATCCCGACCTCGATTCCATCTTTTCAATCCTTGATCAAGTCTATTCATATCTTAGTTACACTGAAACTACTTATTGAAGGAGCAATGTTCATTATTTGCTCATAATATTGTAGATGTAGACATCGATTTCAAATTCCTATAGAGGTGATGCTAAAATTTAGAAATTGATCCAGTAAAATTTGTAACTTTACATTTTTACCCTCAATTCAATGAGGTGGAACTATTTAGGAGGTCCTAATGATGTACTTTTGTTTCAACCTACTTTTCCCTCTCCAGCCCTGAGTCTGACTCCCCATCTCCCTATGTTCATTCACTCTCCCTTATTGTGATGGCAGATTCAGCCCTCACTCTTGCCTTCATACTCAATCCACCTGTGGTTGATTCGATCCGCGCAATTGTCTGTACCAGCAGCAAGTATCGCCACCCTGACCTCCATTTCATCTTTCAGCAACTATTCTGAAGTCCAACACGGCGACTTTGAACATGATACCAGGTCTTCAGATCAGACGAGGGACCTTGGTTGATGGTTTTGACAAATGGATCTATCAGATGCTAATATCGTGACTCAGATCTATCTATTCAATTTCTCCACGCTCTTGATAATGCCTTTGATGGTTCCTTCGTTGTTGATTCACAAAAGCAAATCAGGTCCTCATACGATAATCATTCTTGTACGGACTGATCCACACAAATGGAATCCACCCAAAGAAAAACGACTCTGGATTAGGTCCTTGTACAAGAGCCATTCTCGTACAGTGCCTGATCCACACTTGGATTCCACTTAATCTCTTTTTTCTTTCAATTGGTATTCACTTTGAGTGGAATCCAAGTATGGACCAGACACCGTACAAGAATGATTCTCATACGAGGACCTGATTCAGACTCAGGAAAAACTCTGATAGATTTCAACAATGTGAATCAGATCATACAAAAATGATTTTCATAAAAGAAATTGGTCCATGTGATTGTGTAGCTCAAAAACCAAAATTGAGGAAACCTCCAATCTTGATATGAATCATTACTTCACTAGGACAATTCTTCTATTTCTTCGAATCCATCACAAGCAGCATGATGGCCAACTTGCGATACCCCAAGCATTTAAATAGTAATCATAAGGAAATTATGTATTTTTACAGTAACCTACCTTGCTCCGACATATGTGCCACTCAGTTCACTGCCTTAGCAAGTTGTATTTCTCTCGCCTCTACTTCTGTCTCTACATCACCAGGCATGTAATCCTTATCAGCATTAGAATCAAAGTCATTCCCTATTGTTGGCGGTCTCTCCATCACTTTCCTTTTGCTTATCCATCCTCCTCTTTATTTGTCCCTTTTCATGAGGGCAACATTGCCTTCTACACCTTGCTAGGGACCCTGGGGCATTTGGCCACATCTTTGTGTCCACTAGCCAGATGTTACTTCAGCGTAGTGGCTCCACCTCCCTTCCCATAGTAATTATGTTATGCTTTTTTTTTTGTCATTTCCAATAGGTACGCTATGCTATGATATGTCTTCTCCCTCGTCTTCCTGATTAATGTAATCTTTTTACATTGTTGAAACAAAAAATGCTACATTATTAAATTTTTATATCAATTAAACCTCATAAGACCTATATATATCATAATTTTTTACCCAACTCATAATTTTTTTTTTAATAAAAATATTAATGCTCAAATTAACTCGTATGGAACGACACATTAATCACCACTTTTCAGTTGAAAAGTTAGAAACGATACTTTAAGAAAATTTTCGTATATAGAATATTTTCTCCTATGGTTTCGAATCTTCTTCTTCTTCTTCTTTTTTTTTTTTTTTTTTTTTTTTAAGATTTAATTATTTTTAATAAAAAAAAGTATAGGAGGAAAATAAAATCGACACCATAAAGCTATAGATCGGCCAACGGTGTTTATAACATATATAAAATTGAGGCCTAAGCAATGTATATTAACGCTATTTTGTTTTCAAAATATTTTTTAAGGAAGATCAATTTTTTAATCAGACAATTTTAAAAAATAATTAGAGAAATTACACTGCCACCCCTTGAACTTTGCCCTCAAATCAATGCCCTCCCCTGTGTTTTCAAAGATGACATGAACACCCCCTCTACCTTTGGAAAATGACAAACACACCCATGCTGTTAGTTTAAACAGTTAAGTGATGATGTAACTGTTAGTTTATATGGTAAAAGACTATTATACCCTCACCTCAAACATCCAACTTACACCCATAAGTACAATATCTATTTTACCCTTTAGACATCTTCAACACAACCCATCCTCAAATCATGAGTATTGCTGAAAGGAAGAAGAAGATTAGGGCTCCAGCAATAAGCAAAACAAGGGATTCTGATGCAAGGGGTGGCAATGGCAAGGGATTTACAATAGCTAAGGGATTCCGATTAAGAGTTGCAGGTCTCGGATTAGAAACAGAGGAAGGCACACAGTTGGAGAGCACAGATTGATATGCGATTAGGAGTTGCGGTCCACAATTAGTAACGGGAAGGACTGGGCCAAACCCTGCCATCCACAACAAACACAAACACTCCATGCCTACCAGACCCGACCTACTATCCAATTGAACACACCCTAATAGAATGCAAAACTGCGACTCTGCAACTTCACGAGAGAGAAAGAGTTTTCTTCTTCACACAGTTCCCCCCTTCAGGGTTCATTAACAACACAAAAATGCCCATTTAGAACTTCAGATTTAAATGAAGTGAATTTCATCAGTTTTATGTATAATAAACAATTTTCTTTTCTTTTTTATTTCATGAATTTGTAAACAAGAAGCAACTTCAGAATTAATAGAATGACATTCTCACTCAGATGGAATAGCCATGGATGCATTAATATCTGCCGCTCCTCCATGCATAGAGCAGCAACGACAAACTTCCACCCCCAACAGTGATTCGCTCATTCCCTCTGATTTTTCTACCTAATCTCTTCCTGATCAGACCCACCTCACCATCCACTTTCACCCTCAATATTCCGCTGTTACATTCGTTCTTACGCCCAAATACATGCTCGTGACAGTATTAGAATGCGTGCTTCATAGAAGGAAAGATTCAGGTAGCCCTAGTATTGCGTCACAACACGTCTTCTCTGAGATCATCGAAGAAAAAGAATTCAATGTGGGCATCGGAGGCGATGGCAATGTGATGGAGACATCAAGGTGTACATATGCAAGAAGAAGAAGAAACAACCATCTTTGTGGCTGGAAGAATAGAAAGAAGAAGAAGAAAGAAGAAGAAAGAAGAAGAAGAAAAAGGAGGAAGAAAGGAAGGCTCGATCCAGCCATTCCAGCGCTGGATCGAGTCCCTCTCTCTTTCCAGATTTCAGTAGATCTTGTGGGCCCCATTAGTAGTTTAGTAGTTTATTTGTAGAATATTATTTTCCTTGTTAGTCTTTTAATTAATTAGGAAACTACTTTATTAGTTGTTAGTTTTCAGGAAGTCTTTATTTACTAGCCAATTTGCTCTTTTTATTTTTAATAACTAAGTTAACATTTATGTAGTGGCCTAGGCCACGGTTCTAAGGAATGAAAAAAGATTATTGAAAACAAAGAACAGCCCTAAACCCCCCCCCCACGATTTCCCTCCCTTCCTCAATCTCGTCTCTCTCTTTTTTTCTCTCTGTCTCGATCCTCTCTCCCTTTCTCGATTTTCTCTCTTATCTTGCCCCCTTCTTTCTTCCATTCTTTTCTTTCTTTGCTGCTACCGCTGCACTATTGCAGCCTTGTTTGCACTGGCCGAAGGTCATGCTCCTTGGATAGATCCCCACAGGTTGCCGCAGACCTCCTCTTCAATAACTGGTTCTTGCTGGTCTATTCTACAATAACTGGCTATGTTGATCTCCTCTTCGATACTGGACTGCTGCTGGTCTCTCCAACAACTAACCAAGAAATCTTGAACACTCAATGGATTTTCTTCATCAACAACAGCGTGGACAGCAAGCTTTTCATCCTTGGAGGACATCATCTTCTTCTTTTCTCCTCAGACCAGGACAGCAACAAGGTAAGTAATCAAACTAAACCCCCGCCCCCCACCTCCATTAATCCCTATCATATGTTGCAGCCTATTAGCATTGAAATCAGCCCTTGCCCCCTCGTTTATGCTTAATTTACCTACTATTTTAAGTCTTTTTTTTCTCACTGTTATATCTCTAAAACCCTTGCTGAGTTTCTATTTTAGTTGGCTGCTAGAGGACATTGATCGTTTGCATATCTTATTTGGTGTCTAGATTGATTTGTGCTGAACCTAACATTCACATGACGTTTGTTCTCTTTCCTATATCCCCACTTGAAGCTTTAGTAAGTTATTTTGTCTTTTTTTCGTTTAGATTGATATTGCTCCTGGTTACATGTTGATTTGTCTTTATTTATTGCATGTTGAATCTTGTTTTGTTGAGCATACCTAAACCCCAACCTAATCCCAAGACCCTCCCTTAAGTTTGTCTTACCTTAATTGAGTCACTTTTGTAGGGACCCTAGTCTTCTAGGAAATCCTCTACATCATTTTGGTATCAGAGCATGGTTTTGTCTAGGTTTAGGGTAACTAGGTACTGTTGTCCCTTATTTACATGTCTTACCTTTTGAGGTCTAGTCTCCGTCACCATTTATCCGTAGTCGAGTCTGAGCTAAGAGAGCGATACCATATATTAGAGGACACCCTTTTCTTTCTTAAGTTGGCAGGACCAAATAGCATTGGATGCTATTCCCTCCAAAAGTACATAATTGAGAGGGAGATTTTTTACCTCAAGATTGAAAGGGCAAACTACTTGTCTCAATTGGAGATTCTGAGTTGACCTTGAGTCTTTGGTGGCAACCGTACCTTAGCTGTCCATTTCTTTATGTCCACTCATAGTGGTAGAGCATACCAGGATATGTCTGACCCCCTAGCACCTCCACCCAATCTGAGCAACTGGCTGAATTCATGAAAGCCGTCCAAGCCCTATAGGAAACACAAGCTCCCATCTCCAAGCCCTTACTGATAAGTTGGCTGCCCTCGAGACAAGTGCCCAAAACCCTGATGGACGGCAAGGCCGCTACAGCCGCCTTGAACCTAGGGCGAAGGCCTTAACCCTGAGGAAGTAAACACGAATAACCAGACTGATGGTTATGACCGGATAGGGAAAACTTCAAGGCCTAGGGCGTGGTAGGGATCGGGTAGGGTTGAGGCCCCGCCAAGCGCCAAACCCAATATAGAGATGATGAGGGTTATAAGCATCCTGATAGGGGCTTTGATGTCAGACGGATGATTAAGGTAGATGCCCCTACCTATGATGGTCAGATTGATGCTAGGATCCTTCTGGATTGGATCAAGCAGATGGATAGGTACTTCGATTTCTATGATATGCCAGAGGAAGTCCGCTATCGATTTGCTAAGTTCAAACTTATTGGAGCTGCCCAGGACTTCTGGACAGACCTAGAGTACCAGGAGGACAACCTAGGACTTGAGCCAATCACCACCTGGGTACAAATGCAAGAGCGGCTCAAGAGGAAATTTTTTCCTATCACTTATAGGCTTCAATTGTTAAATGAAATGAATACCCTGAAGCAAGAAAAGTTGACTGTGATCGAATACATGAGCAAGTTCAATGAATTGAAAATTAGAAGCCGTATTCAGGAGGACGTTGAGCAGACACTATCCAGATTCCTTACCGGGCTCAACTCCGAAATTCAGTCTCGTATAGCACCCCACCGGGTGCGAGACGTTCCACAGGCATTCAGGATAGCCCTTGAGGTAGAATCCTCCATGAAAAATTATTCTCAGAGGAAAAGCTTTCAAGTTGGGGAGTCCCAATTTAGAAAACCACCACAAGGCTCAACTGGATTCCCAAAACCCCCTGCTGCACCACAACGTCAATTTGACAACAAGGGTAAAGGAATTTTGGGAGAAGGCACCCAAGAGTAGTGGGCAACAACAGTGCTTCAAGTGTCGCGGGTTTGGTCACTTCTCCAGAGAGTGTCCCAATAGAAATCTTTATGTGGGAGAGCAGACCCCTGAAGAAGGTGACCAAGAGGGTTTTCAAGACCATGAGTATGAGGACCATAGACTAGATGAGACCATATCTGATGAGGACACCGAGGAGGCTAGTGACCTCAAGCTCGGCATCGTGTGATGCATGATCTCACAACCTAGGAGTAAGATGATTGGCGGTGAACTAATATTTTCATCACTTACACATGTCATCAGGGCAAGAACTGCCACGTCGCCATAGACAATTGGAGTTGCATGAATGTGGTCGCCAAGAGTGTTGTCGCTCGAATGGGCCTCAAACCTGAACCCCACCTCAAGCCTTACAAGGTTGTCTGGGTTGATCAGTCCACCATTCCCATTAATCTTAGGTGTTTAGTTCCCCTACACTTTGTAGGATATGAGGATCGAGTGTCGTGTGATGTCCTAGAGATGGATGTTGCTCACATCATCCTAGGGAGACTCTGGTTATATGACTGGGATGTCACCAATTACGGGAAGTCTAACACCTATGTCTTTGAGTTCAAAGGGAAGAAGATCAGACTGACCCCCAGTGCCCCTAGGGAAGTTAGGGTTCCAGAACATAAGGGAAGTACATCCAAACACACCCCCACCAAAATACTTAACATTTTAAATCAACAACAATTTAAAGGAGAGTGTCACGAGTCAGGGGTGATTTATGCTCTAGTTGCCATACAGAGTAATACCGATAGGTCACGCTTATTCACTGAGGCTCCTAGAGAAGTGCGACCCTTGTTGAGGAAATTCGAGAGGTTATTCCCTGAGGAACTACCTGATGAGTTACCGCCTATGCGTGACATCCAGCACACTATTGACTTAGTTTCAGGATCCTCTCTTCTGAACTTACCCCATTACCGAATGAATCCCAAAGAACACGCCGAACTCAAACGGTAAGTGGATGAACTGTTGCAGAAGGGATTCATTAGGGAGAGCCTTAGCCCGTGTGCTGTACCTACCTTGCTCATGCCAAAGAAAGATCGCACCTGACATATGTGTGTTGATAGTAGGGCCATCAATAAGATCACCATCAAGTATAGGTTCCCTATCCCTAGGCTTGATGATATGCTGGATATGATGGCCAACTCTTCGATCTTTTCAAAGATTGATCTCAGGAGCGGGTACCACCAGATTAGGGTTAGGCCTGTAGATGAGTGGAAGACAGCCTTCGAGACGAAGGATGGCCTCTTTGAGTGGTTTGTCATGCTATTTGACTTGTCAAATGCACCTAGCACCTTCATGAGGATAATGAATCAAGTGCTTCAACCATTCATTGGCAAGTTCCTAGTGGTTTACTTTGATGACATCCTCATTTATAGTAAGACCCCGTCTTTCCACTTGGATCACTTACAGAAGGTTTTTCATGTGCTCTTACAAGAGAAACTCTATATCAACCTCAAGAAGTGCACATTCATGAGTGATCAAGTCATCTTCCTAGGATTTGTTGTGTCAACTCAGGGAGTATCTGCTGACCCTGAGAAAGTGAGAGCAATTGTAGAGTGGCCTAAGCCAACTAATGTCCATGAGGTAAGAAGCTTTCATGGCTTAGCCACTTTCTACAGGAGGTTCATCTCCCAGTTTAGTTCCATTATGTCTCCTATCACCGATTGCATGAAAAAGGAGTTTCAATGGACTAAGAGTGCTACAAAGGCCTTTAATGAGATTAAAAAGCTTATGACTGAAGCTCCAGTCCTTTGCCTCCCAGATTTCTCTAAGGTCTTCGAAGTGAATTACGATGCATCTGGTATTGGGATAGATGGTGTCCTAGGACAAGAGGGCCACCCTGTTGCCTATTTTAGTGAGAAGCTTAATAAAGCTAGGCAACGTTATTCCACGTACGACAAGGAATTCTATGCGGTTGTCCAATCACTGCGCTATTGGCGACATTACCTTTTACGTAAGAATTCGTGCTATTCTCTGACCACCAGGCTCTGAGATACCTGAGTGCCCAAAAGAAACTTAACCAGAGGTATGCCAAGTGGGTTGAGTTTCTCTAAGAGTACACTTTTGTACTCAAGCACAGACCTGGTGTCGAAAATACTACTGCAGATGCACTGAGCCGGGTGAACATGTTCCTCAGTCACACCAATACTAGGAGTCGGGCTAGTGTGCTACTCCAGGCAATGAGTGTAGATGTTGTAAGGTTCGAGCGAGTCAAGGACCAATACCCCACCTGTCCTGATTTTAGTGAGCCATTCACTTCCTTGAGTGAAGGCAACCCGGTCAACCGCTCGGACTACCTACTTAGGGAGGGCTTCCTTTTTAAAGGAAGCAAGTTGTGCATTCCTAGGACTTCACTCCGAGATTTCCTGATCTGGGAATTGCATGCTGGGGGAGTCGCTGGCCATTTCGATCGAGATAAGACCATCACCCTTGTTGAGGATCAATTCTTTTGACCAGGACTGAAGAGGGATGTTGCTAGAGTTGTGAGTCAATGTAGGACATGCCAGACCACCAAACAACAAAAGCAAAACACAGGATTGTACACTCCCCTACCCATTCCCCATTCCCCTTGGCAGGACCTTAGCATGGACTTCGTGCTTGGTCTACCAAGAACTTTGAGAGGCTATGATTCTGTTTATGTGGTTGTGGACTGCTTCTCAAAGATGGCCCATTTCATCCTATGCTCTAAGACCTCCGATGCATCCATAGTAGCTAGACTTTTCTT